>JNBR01001851.1:0-55636 GCA_002081595.1 Achlya hypogyna | reverse complement strand
TGCAGCCAGCACGCACCAGGCCCCACTCACTTCGGACAGCCCATGTAGGCAGTAGTCAATAGGTTAATCATTTCGTAATTCAGTTGGTTTACCCCCTACCTACGTCTACGGCGGCTGCAGGAATGCCGGTACGACATCTGCAATTCCTAGATGGAGGCGAAATAAGGAATTCTGAAATGCACAAACGACGCGCATGACAATTGCGCGACTTGAAATAAAATCAGCATTAAACAAGACTTTTGCACACATCCCTTTGCATCATGAGATCGACGCCCTCATCGGTGTCTAGAAGTGGCCACTGAGCAGAACACGATGAGTTGTGCTCGAGAATATTGCAGACTGCTTGTTGCGCCTTGAACTTTTCGGGCCAAATGAACCATTTTGCGTTTGACAAGAGCCGTACCGTCATGTATGCAAGCGTCAATAAGGCCAGCGTTCCAAAAAGCATGCAAACCACCTCCCACCCGTTCTTCTCTTCGTACTTGATGTCGCTGGTGGTGTGAAGGAGTAGCATGACTTCACCAGCGAACTGTAATGCTCCGACGACGTATGCAGCATAGTAAAACTAGGTAAATATGAGATGACCTACGGATATATCGTTCTCGGACGAATTGCCCCAAAACAGTCTGCAGCCACACTTGACGTTTGCCCACTGTGATATTGAGTTCAGCTTCTATGATGCAGTGTCTGTGGCCATGTTAGACCGTATTCCCTCTCACCTGTAATCGATATAAAAGCTGAATTGGGTTCGTCAAAACTCAGCAGTTGGGATGTGTAGTAGCCGACACAGCCGATGGCTCCGGTCAAAAGCGGCGCCCACCAAATAGAGTACAGGAACAGGAACGACAAGACGCTCAGGGCGATCAATGCGCTGCAGCTTTGACTCAATACCTCGCGAGGAGCTACGAAAGTCTCTGCATTGCGGACCACGATCATGCCCATAATTTGCGTGAGCCGTTGTGCAGACAGTTACGTCAAAACGCCTTCATGAGATTGCCTTGGGCAAATTTCAGTGGCTTCTGCCAATAGTGCATTCACGATGGATGGAGCGTATGCTGAGGAGATTGGCCTTCTCTTTGACGAAATCGCGAACAAGCGCAATGGTACCGTCACAAGTGCCGAGGTCGCAACCGTGTTACCATTTACTGCTGGTGCCGCCATGCGCGATCTACTCATGGTTGTGGACGAAATGAAGCAGAAGAAGCTTGAGCTGGACAAAAAAAAGTTCACACGATTCCTCACGAAGCGCATCTATTCATGTTGGAATTCGCATTTGAACCAGCACGAAAATGTGTCGCTCTCTCATGTGATTATTACGCTCAAGCGTCGGCGACACATGAAAACATTCTCTGAGTTCTACCTCTCAAGAGGCGTCGCTGGTGCGCAGCTTGTTGGTCCTGAGGCTGGTGCGACCGCGTTCAAGGCCAGCCGCCAAGGTTTGGCTTCCGCCGGCTAGTAGTTTAAAGATGCCGTAGGAGCCAGCAGGCTCGCTCTGGACAACAACGAAATCGAAAGCTCTGTTGACGACGCCCTCAAAGGGGTCACCAACCGAGGCTTGACCAAGGAAGAGCTCCACGATCAGTGGCTATGGGTGTGGGCGTATTGCTTCTGCAGGTGCTTATTCGTGACTAGAGCCAGCGCAAGGAGGCTGTGCATGCTTGCCGCACGTTCAAGAGTGCCATGCAGGTGCACGTGCCCGACCTGAGGCCTCAGCCTACTCACTGTTGCAGAGTGTTTTTGCCATTGTTTTTAATCAACATACCAGGCGGCTGGAGCGACACGTTGTCGTTATATCGTACGTGTTCGTCGTTGCGTGGCCCTGACATCGCCACAGGACCCGTGGCGCCCAAGTGTACTCGTCGCGATATTTCGTAGTGCTTGTGGCGCGCGACGCCGGCAAGCTCGCCATTGCCTGCACGAGCTATCTTGGTGGCCCCATCTACTTATCACGCAAAAGAGGGTGCCCTCATGGCGCACCCCCCGACATCGTTCTTACAAGCGCGATATTCACCCCCAAAGACAATAAAGATGTCAGTGTTGGGCTTGCAGAACCCAATCTACAAGAGCCTCCGCCACCCGACGCCCGCCTGCCGTTCTCGGCACTTCGAACAGCACCCTTGGATGCGTACGAGCTTGCTCGAATCGCACCGCCCAATTATTGGTTTTATAGTCTCCATGCATTGCATGTTGAGCATGTCAGCTGTGGTCACGGCGCCATCACGTTCAGCTCCAACGGCGCGCTGTATGAGTGGAGCTCGAGAGAAGTCGACTCAATACGACTAGCACTTCCCTAATATTTGTGCAGGATGCACCATCTCACGCGCACAGCGATGTATGCGCGTGCCCTTCGATCGCCCAAGCTAACAGCGCTTCGGGAGCTCACTACATTGTGCCCCGTTTGCACCAGCGGGTGATGGTATCTGGTGCGACAACGATTGATGATGCGTAGGCCGTGCACCACTACTGCTTTTATGTGAGCCAACGAGCGTACATTCTCGAGGACGACGCGACACCGGCAGACATCAAGGCAGTGCTTGTTGCGGACACGGAGACAATGTGCAGCCTTTGGACTGAGGCAAAGGTAGGCGCTTCTCTTAGCGTGGGGACACATCAACCAGGTTAAAATGGGGCCGCGCTCCGTGCAAAACGAATTGAAGCATATAAAGGCTGTCGCAACTGGCCACTCTTTTTCGACCGCGTTGACGACTGACGGCCAAGTTTATGCGTGGGGTCAAGGTAGGCCTCGAGCATCGGATGTGCAGGCTCTTAAGGTAGTAGGAACCTTTGGAAGTCTAGGCATTGGCATTGCAAACCCAACAGGGTTCACGACACCACGCAAGCTCTCTGGGTTTGCAAAACCCATCACAAAGATCATCTGCGGCGTGCACCACGTACTGGGCGCAGACTCGCTCGGCATTGCCTATGCTTGGGGCTGCAACGCTCATGGGCAGCTGGGCCAGGGGCACCTTGACGACAGCCTCGAGCCCGAGCCGGTTCGCCTTCTAAAGGTATGCTATGTAAGTCACGACTGCCACCGTGTTGTTGTAGGACCGATTCGTGATCGACATCGCCGCCGGTGACGACCACAGCGTTTTCTTGACAGATGTCGGGGATGTCTTCAGCTGCGGGAATAACTGGTCAGGACAGCTGGGGCTTCCAGGCGTAGGCCACATCTCGACGCCATCGCTCGTCGAGTTTCCGCCCGAGTGTGCCGATCCAATCTACTTATTGCAGGCGATGGGCGCCACGACTGCCGCCGTGTCCGTCACAGGTTCACCAGCTGCCACCAGTGGCGCGTGACGCTGGGTGTAGGCGCGGTGTTTCAATGGGGTCTGTGTGCTGTGCCGCTGCTGGGCCTCGTCGCGCGGCATGCTCCGCAGCGCCTCCTCTTCAGCTCGATGGACACCAACAAAGCAATGAAAGGCTTTGGTGTCCTTGGCGACCAAGATCCCGTGTACATCATCACAGGCCTCGCACTCGCCGCGGGGGCTGTAGTACTCACAACTGTGTCCACCCCGTACAGTAGTCTCGTACCCACGAAAAAAACCGGCAGCGAACACCATACTTAGCACAAACACACCATAAACAAGTATGCGTATTGTTCCCAGCATGGGTGGTTTAGGCCTTGGCGAGTTACCATTTCTTGAACCGCGCGATGGCAGTCGCGAGTGTCCGGCGGTCACTCATAGCAAGGCGGAACCGGAACCACGCCAGTTGCATCGCCGAGACACCGACGCCGACATCCAGTTTCGTGGGCATCGTCAAGCTCTGCTCGACGGCGGCCACTCCCGAGAGAGCAAGCGTTTCGAGCCGCGTCTCGCGGGCAGCGTCGATGATATAGACGTGCGTTGTCGACACAACAAACTGCACGGCGACGGCGACGCGTCCCGAGTCCTCGGGAAGCAGCCAGGCAAGGGTTTCTGCAGGCGGCCGCTCGAGTGGCTCCAGGTGCTCGTCGACGACGTAAAGCGCCGACGCAAACGCGATTGGCCCAGGGCCAGCGACCCCGACGAGTTTCCAACGGACGAAGAGCGGTTCGTTGCGCGTGAGGGGCAGGCGCGTAGGGATAGCTGCGTCGTTACACCCACCGACACCCATGTCAACGAGAAGGCCGTCCGTGGTCATCGAGACGAGCGACGCGACGCCGCTCATGGGCTGAGCCACGATGCCCACAAGCCCACGCCCGACACCCACGACGCCGGCAGCCAACCCTGTCCGCTTGCCCTGCTCCTGGTTGTCGCGAAGGACTCCGAGTGGGGTGGTCACGACGCCCGTTGCCGCACCGACGACCGACTGCCCGAGAGATTGAAACCCGCTTGCGAGGCCCGCGGTAAAGTTGGGCGGCGGCGCACTCGACTTGTCCCCAGTCGGGGCACTGATGTGGTCCATCGACCGCGAAATCGCATGCGCGACGCCCGAGACCGACGACAGCGCTGCCACCTGCGTGTGGCCTCAGATCGCGTGCGCCACACAGGGGTTGTACCGAAGTGTGGGTTGCAAAGGAAACTGCGCCTTGTACGACGCCCTTGGTGATGGATACGGGTGAGTAGCCCTGTTCGGCGATGGCGAGGAGCGGCAGGCGCACGAGGTCTTGGACGCCGGCGCTCACGTCCCTGACGAAGCCCCTGCGTCATGCAATGGTGAAATCGGAGCATGCAAACGCCGCGACGTACGCCGGGTTGCCGAGAACGTTGAGTGACATGATGACCATAGGGCTACGCACGAGAGCGTCCGCGACGTAGTTGGCTGCGAGGTCCTTGGCGAGCTGGTCATCGAAGGCCGAGACGTGATCGACGTCGACACCGGACAGGGACAGCGGCGTGCGGTCCAAACCGTAGAGGAAGCGTGCTGTAATCGTAAGCGACACCGGGAACAGCACGATACGCCCGATGTACCGCCTGGGCCGCGTGGCTAGCGCAATCTCGACGTCGAGCGGCGACGGCGGCGCCAGCAGTGCCACCGGCACCATCTCAAACAGCGGTGTCAGCCACTCCTGTAGCCGAAGAACGAGCGCATCTTGCACCTATAACACGCGCTTCACAGTGGCATCGCTGCGTACTACCCATCACGTACTTGAACCGTCACGGGTGCAATCGCCAGATGTATCGCGTCGATGTGAGAGTAGGCGGCGTCATCGGAGTCAGCGGTCACGACGCGCAGCGTCAAAGCCTGGCCGCGCACGAGCTGGTCGATCGACGCCGTCAGCAACTCGGATTCTGATACCACCGACGGAGCCGTCCCCTGCCCGCACGATAGCACTCGCGGCAGGGCGATATCGGGAAAGAAGTGCACAGCCTCGAGCGAATCCACGCTCACGAGCGTTGTCGCAAAGCTGCGGACATGCTCGAGGTAGCCCAAAGCCGCGCGGTGGCGGTGCACCTCAGGCACGAGCGCTGCAGAGACGTTGGGTGACTGCAGCATTGCGAGTCGCAGGCCACGCGCGTCGATGCGTGCCACTTCATGATAGCCGCCGTCCGTGAGCAAACGGTCGTCGTAGCAACGAACAACTACCTGCTCGACGCTTACGCGGAGTCGCATCGGTAGCAACGGCGCGCGACGAATTTTTCGTGTGGTCGATTTGATGACGCCGCCGCCGTCAAGGCACTCAACATGGACCATCCACACGTTGCAGCGCTGGTACATGGTTACTAGTAGAACAAGCGATGGCGTCTTGGCAAACTGGATACCCTCGACAAGCCAGATGGGGTTGGACCAGTCGTCGGCTGCGACGCGAACGCGGAAGCGCGCGTGAGGAGCCACCGTGGGCGACGGCGGCGCATCGAACACGCTCGCGGGGGGCACAGCGCGGAACGCCGGGTCCTGTCCGGTGGCCTCAGGTCCGAGCTGTGGGCAGGCGTACCTGAAGTTGCCAGTCGTAGCCAACGGTGTCTTGGGCGCCAACCGTGACGCCGCTCGAGCTGTGAGTGAGCGCGACGACGATCGACCGCGATAGATGGTTTTGCAGCGTCACGGGCGGGTACTCGTCCTCGTAGATCGTGATGACAACGGCGTCGTCAATGGCCACCACGGCGTATGTGAGCATCAGGTCCGACTGCGTCGCGTCCGAATGCAAGAGTGCAAGGCGCTGCCCGACGCACGGCCGCAGTTCCACCGGCCGCTGAGACCACGCGTATCCCGATGCCGCGATGGCCACTGAGAGTGTGCACGTCGTCGTCGGCGCGTCAGCCGAAGGTTGCAGTAGCTTGTCGGGCCCGTCATCGGCAATGCTATTGCCGCGCGACAGCCGCGTGCGAATCCACTTGAGCCCGCTATGCAGCGTCGACGCTCGTCCCTGCACCGTCGCAAGCGGCCACGCCCGGTCCGCCGGAGCCACCACCTGCAGCTGCCGTCAGTCCTGGCGTGCACCTCACACTCCCGTACCAAGGGCTCAACCGCGCTCGTCTTGGCGCTGAGCAACGACGTTGGCAACACTTGCAGCGCGAACCGCTGAGCATAGCGTCAGCCCTCGGATCAGTGATGACGGGCTCACCGAGCGATTGTCCACGCGGTAGCGGCAGCGGAGCGTGATGCGGCGTTGGTCGTCTGCCGCGAAAGCGTGATGGGCAATGGCGTGGAAGCACACGCCCGACGCTGCTGGCAAGGCCCAGACGACACTCGCGGCCTCGAGCGATGGCTGCCACTGGCACGCCTGGCCTGTCCATAGCGTTGTGCCTGGTGGGTACTCCAAACCAAGGGTAAACACGTCAAGGGCGACGTGCACTTCGCTCTCTGGGGCAACGATCGCGCGGAAGTCGGTGCCGCTCACGATGACGGCGTAAGGCAACTCGTTCTTGACCAACAGCGTCGGTGTGAACGTGACTCGCCGCACGGGGCTGGCTGCCGTGCGTGTCAGCCGCATGGTGCCTCGCAACCGCGCGTCCAAGCGGAGGCCGGTGGCAGAGGGAAAGGCTGCCAACTCGTCACCGTCGGGCGTTGCAAACGCAGGCAACGCCAGGGCCGCGTCCGGTGCCCATTCCATCGTGTGTGCCTGCTGCGGGTTGTAGTGCAGGAGCTCTCGCTCGTCCCCCGGTGCCACGTCCTAACGCATCTGGTCGAAACGATCGACACGGAGGCAGAGGTCGTACCTCGTTGCGGGTGACCCCAGTTGCCTGGTTGCGCAGTCGCAGAACCACGGGTGTCGACAGACGGTTCTCAAGACGCATGGTTGGCCACAAATGTACTTCGAGCCAGCTCCACCGTCGTACGCGATGTACCGAGGCCTCCTTCATCTACCATCAGGTAAGTCGCAGTGGGTCGGAGTCTTTCGCACCACAATGGCTTCGGCGCGTTTGATGGAGAGCCATACGAGCACTGGAGGCATGTCGCCCAGCTGCTGCAGCGCCATCAAGGTGGCCGGCGGCTCGACCGCGCTGGTCGCGGCCACAGGCGCAAAGGGCACCGCAGCGCTTGCCACGGGCTGCGACAGACTCCAGGGGTGGCCGGCGTCGCAGCGCAGGGACAGCTGCAACGTCTGGCGGTCGAGAAAGTGCGATTGTGGCGATTCGCCGAGCGTGACCGGGGCTTCGCTGTTGACGCGGTACTGCAGGCGCTGCTCGGAGTGGTTGTATACGACGATGTCGCCCCGCAGGCTCACAATGGTCTGTACGCCCCGAAGCGCGACGTCGACCCAGACGGCACCGGCCTTGAATGATTGATACCACACACCAAACGGTGCACCGACAGGACAGCCAGACGACCAGCCCTGGGCGAGCGCGCGCGTCCACTGCAGCTGCAGAGGCGCCTGGAACGAATGCCAACTGTACGCAACGGTGGCGAGCCCCGCCACCTCGCGCACTTCGCGGGTGCCCACTTGGCGAAAAAGAAGCACGTGGTCGGTGAGATTTTCCACCGAGATGCGGACGTGACGAAGCTCCGGCGTCGGTGGCGGCGGGACCAGCAGCCGCTGCGACAAATCCGTCAGGAACACGAGCGCATATTGGGTGAGCTGCAACTGAAGTGGGCCTGCGACGACGCTGAGCGTTGCTGGCGACGACTCCCAGACGGCGCGGAGAGGCCATGGCTGCAGCAACGACGTCGACGCCAGCGTCGTGAGATTGTGCAGGTCGCATCGGACGGCGCCGGCCACAACACAGCTGAGTTTGTCCACCACGACGAACCGACGCAAGCGGACGGAAGCATCGGCGACCGCGACATGTAGCATCTCGTGGGGGACGTCCGTGCCTTCTTGCCACGACACCTTCGCCTCTGGGAGCGTCAAGGCGACGTGGACGAGAGGCACGACGTCGATGGCTGCGACGGATCGCACGTGTAGAGCGTCGCACAGCAGCGTGGAGACGACACCAAAGGTAGCGGCCATCGCCGGGTCGCCTACCGGCAGGCGCCACCGCAACTCCCACTGTGTTGCGGGTGTTGCGGGGGGCAGCGCGTACTCGCGCTCGTCAAAAGAGCGCTGCCATGCCTCCGATGCATGCAGCGTCGGCGCGAACGGGTCGTCGACGTCAACGATCCACTGCGCTAACGCCGAAGCGAAGGACGGCGCCGAGTCTGCCCGCGGAAGGAGTGACGCCGGTCGGGCCCACGGCACGTGCACGATACCAAGCGCCACGAACGCGCCGGTCATCGCATCGTAGCACCGAACCTCGCACTGCACGTCGCAGAGGCGGTCGTAGATCTTGGGCCATTTGGCCGGCGCTTGTTCAGCCGGTAGAGGCGTTGCCACGATCCGCCGCAGTTGCCGCGGGATCGGGTACCGCCACCGGAGGCACAGGCACTCGCCACTGCTCGCTGCCCAAGGGCTCTGAAGCTCGTCCAAGATATCGTCGAGCGCAAACGCAGCTTCGTCGATAGATGCGCGATCATCGGTGCGCGGGGACGACATTGGTATCACTGTAGGTGGTAGCACCGGCCCTTCGAAAGCGATGTTCGTCATGACGGCATCACAGCGAATGAGTTCCCCAGCTCGTGGGTGAAGCGTTTTTGGCTCCAGACGGAGCGCTAGTTCTGTGAAGTCACTTGTAGAAATTTCGTTTTCGAGATCTGCTGTCGGCGACGGGTGACATGGCGTCGCCACTGAATCTTCGGATTGTGCTGAGAGAGTTGCCCACGACGAGCTCCACTTGTCAAGTACCACCAGCGTTGCCGGTGACAACGACACATGCACCGCGTTGGCCTCGATGTGAGCTTCAATGGGCCATACCTGCGTCTCCAGCAAGGTGCCACTTATTGCCCGAAGAATGAGCTTTGCGTCACCGGTACAACGGACGTCGACATCGCCCACCAACGCCGGTGCGTCGGCGAGGCGACCCAAGTGCCGCTGCCAGTTTGTGGCCCTGCCGAGATGTGCACTCAGCGGCACGGTCACTGGCACCGTATCACCGAGGACAACGACGCCAAGGCTTTGCCACGTCACGACGAAATCGAGTAGCTTGAGCGGTAGCCACTCGTACAACGGCGACTCCGGCCACGAAGCCACAATTACCTCGTCGCTGCTCGATACGCGCGAGTGTAAGCTAGCGAAAAGGGCGCCCGTTCGAACAACGACGCTGTTGCGGCCGCCTTCGGCAATGGCGCCGAACTGGCTTGGCGCCCACAGAAGCTTCACGGAGATGTGGTCGACGGCGCCGATGCTCGGTAACTTAAGCGTCGATGAGTACGCCCGTGTCGCCGTCCACGGTGATGAAGGCGGTGTGGGCACCGGTGTTGGAAATGCCTCAAACGCTGCGCTGCTTCGAAGTAGCGCTTGAACAAAACGGTGTGAGAGGTGCAGCTGCACACCCTGGACTTCAACGAGTCCCGTGAGTGACCGGTCGCGGACGCCCCACGTTGCCAGCAGCAGTTTCTCCGAGTACTTCTCTGCAGCCAGCTGCCAGTCATATGGGTCACAGAGCGGCCCAAACACGAGCTCTTCGTCATTGCCACCCGCAGCTCGTAGCCCCACTACTACGTTCTTGACACTCAGGTGCCCGTCGTCGCCATTCCGGAACATCGCTGGACCAACGCGTACGAGCACAACGTCGTCCTGGGACTGCAAGCGCAGGTCCCAGCCGTCCAGCTGGCAGCTGACGCCGACGACAGCTGCACCGTCTTCCTTGACTAGCTCATCGACCACCGATGTCGATGACTGCGGTAAGGTTTGGCCGAGGGTGGCGGCTTGTCGCACAAGAACGTTCACGCTGTCGTCGTCGAGCTGGACTGTTACCTTGGTGATGTGGACATCGGCCTTGACACCGGCGGCAGTCTCAGCAATCTCGACCGCCACAAACCACGGTGGAACAATGTACTCAACCTTGACAAGAGCCACAGGCGTCGAGCCGATGGCCGTCGCTGCCGCCTCGTACGGGGACCTAGCACTGGTACCAATCGTGTCATAGTCGGCGAAGGCGATATACAGCGCCCCGCTGCGCAGCGTGGTTTTCGACTTTGGTGCCACCTGCAGCGATGACGATGGTGCGCGTTGCCGGTGTCCGAGTGCTCGAAACGGCGGGTGGCTCAACCCGTCAACCACGATGTCCAAGTGCGGCGTACTTTCAATGGTCGAGGCGTCCGAGCTAAAGACGATGAGGCGAGCGGTGTGCTCCGCCGACTCCACTGGTACGAGAACGCGCACCGTACCGGCGCGAAGCGACACGAGTGGCAATGCCATCGGCGTCAACGGTGGCGGCGGCGAAGATGTGCCCGAATGCGTGGGCAACGATGGAAATAATTCGCCGAGCCCTTGCGCCAGGCGTACGACGAGTGCGAGCGTCGGCGGCGTCACAATAACGTCGACCGCATCGATGGATCCGAGCAATGCCCACGGGAAGAGCTCGCCCGTGTTAGCGTTGTAGTTGCGCGCAAAGAGAGTTACCCACGGCTCGTCCACCGGCATTTCGCGCAGGAGAACACTCGTGCAGACGATCGGAGTCTTCATACAGTGGCGACGACGATGCATCGACAGGTCGCAGCAGGCTTTGACCAGCTGCATTGTCTCGGTCCATAAGGCTATGGTCGTGTCGGCCGTCGGCGACAGGTCATGCCGCACCGCGGTCGCAAAGGCGCGGATATCCGCTTCGTCCAAGCATAGTAGAATGCCAGCGACGACATCCCGTGTGGCGGCTGCGAGGATCTTGTCGAAGGCACCAAGGCTGTGCGACGGCGGTAGCACCTCCTCCTCCTGCACTTGGACACACGTGGCGTCATGCAGCTGGAGTTGGGCATCAAGGTACGCTGCCGGGCTAGGAACGGACGGATTCTTTACCGGCGACGACGTTCCTATTTGCACCGCCAGGAACAACTCGACCAATTTGCCCGTCGTGAGCACGTCAGTTCCGTCGAGGACGCACGTCGCATGGGCCAGTTGTACGCCACACTTGGCCGACCACGTAACTGGCTGCCCCGCGGACGTCGGCAGCGGAGCCGGTTTCGCATTTGCCGGTGTCGGTGGTAGAGTCGGGACCGCTGCCAATAGAGCCACCTAAGAAACAGCATCACAATGTGTTGGACAGCGTTAGGAGGAGTACTTGAAGAGGCGATAGGGTCACCGTGATTCCTCGTAAAAGAACGGTCGCATCAACGGCGACAACGATGATTGGTGTGAGGGCGACACTGGAAGCAGCTTCCAGAGCAACAACAGCACTCATGGCATCACAAGCCATCAGCGAGGTTTCAAGGGACAAGACACTCCATGGAGACACTTCCACAGTCAATCGACAGCGACCACTTGCGGTGCGGCGCTGGTGAGCGGCGTTCACAGCCCTAAGCCGCAACTGAGCACTCCAGAATCTTGCGATGCCTTCCTTACCCGACGTCCGTCTGAATGCGCACGCTGGGTGTCGACAGCATCAAGTGACGCGAGAGGTGCATCGTCGAGGATGCCACACCCACCCGCAGTTCCAGTGTCCATGCTGGGATAGTACTGGTAGGCGGCGGGCCCACCGCTGTTTTCGTTGGGCGAGTATCGGCGGCGAAGGCGACCTCCGTGGCACAAAGCGCTAGCGCATGACGCCAGTACACCTCCACCGGCGCTACATCCAGCTGCACATACGCCGTGATGACCGGAGCAGCTGTCGCCACTGCCACGGGGATGCCGACCATCGCCGCAGCCTCCGGCAGCCACTCGACCAGGGTCGAGGTCGAAGCTTCCGTTGACACGTGCAGCTGAAGCCACGGCTTTGCTCCCACTGTAGACCAGCACACACTGTTGCCGCGAAGGGCTGTCGACGCACCCACATGCAGGTGGCCCCGAACCGAGGCAGTTGCTCCGTCCTCCGATAGCACGAGGCTACTCTGGGCTACGACGCCGCGGACGTCGACGGCGAAGACGTCTTGGCAATCCACAGCGTTGCGCACCACCGGCGGTGTGTAGTCTATGTGCAGAAGGTCGCATAATGGCGGCAAGAGGCGCCCGAGCACGAGCTCGACGTGAGGAACACTGAGCCGCGCGGTGGCAGCATCAAGGAATGCTTCTCCCGCTGTGTGGATGATCCCGGTCGTTGCCGCGCGCCAGTCAATGGCCAGCTGGTCGATGATCAAAACGTTGTCACCGTCCAGCTGTGCCGAGAGACCACCGACAGCGCACTTGGTCTCGTGGTCGCCGACTACGCTTACTGCGACGTCGGTGGCGGTGGCGTGCAAGGTGTGATCGTCGTCGAAGGTGCATGTCACCGAGACGGAGGCGGCATGCAGCATCGTCATGGCTGTGGGCGTTGCGGGTGCGGCTACCGGCGCTAGAGTTGTATGAGCCCCAACACTCCTAAACGTCTACGTACGCTGCGCCAAGAGCGGCTCCATGTCGAGGCAGTCAACAAACCTCACATAGGTCGCCAGCGCCTCAAGGCTTAGCTCAACATTCACAGGTCCGAGGGCGACATCCGTGGACACAACCTCTGGCGTAGCGAGATAGCGTAGGCGGACGGCGCTCCGGCTCGGTGGCCGGCGGGCGACACAGTTGTGGCCGAGGGCAACGGCCGTCCACGTGCGCACTGGCGGCAGGAAGTAGCGCTCGAGGTTGTCCAGCACCGTGAGGTCGAGCGCATAGAGCTGCACAAAAGCTTGTGCGATGGCTTGCACCTCCCGCCGCAGCCGCGGCGCCGACACGATGACACGCAGTTCCTTCTGCAGCATGGCAACAACTGTGTCTACAAGGCGGAGCACATGGGCGTTGCCGTGGCTGTCGACGCAGTCGTGCAGGCGAATGAGAGCGCGGTCCCAGTAGGCTTCGATGGCGGTTATGCTGGCCGTCGAGTCGGCGCAGACGCAGGCGGTGGCTACCGGGACGGCGTCGGTGGCACGAAAGATGTTCCAGCCTGGCGCCGCGAGCGCGTCGCTGAAGAATGACTCTGCGGTGTTTGGGTGTTCGACGGCGTCCACAGTGGTCGTTGCGCCGGCGCGCAGCAGTGTTGGCGACACGAGCGTCGTTGGCTGATGCCACCATACGTTTTGTACTTCGACTATCACGTCCTGGCTCATGGTATCGGTGACGAAGCGCACGAGGCCACCCGCGATTTCGACGACGCCAATGACTGTCGCCGCCTTGGATACCTTTGTCTTCGTGTGCTGCGAGAGGTCCACAGGCACGAGGCCGACGTTGGCCACGGGCACATACTCGACGCCGCCGCCGTCTGCACTCGGACCCTTGGCCGGGCTTGGCGCCGTTGCTGCCGGGTGGCAGCGCAGCGTCAGCGACGCCCTCTGCACCGACACGCGCACAGTGACGAGCGCCACGGGTGGCGCCGGCGGTTCGTCCGCGATCGTGATGCTGCACTCGAGCGGACTGGGCGGCGCGGCCGGTGGCGGGTGTTCCAGGCTAGCCAAGAGCTCTTTCTCAAGCTCGTCAGCGGCGTCGTCTGCCCCGACGATGGCACCGTACACCCAACTCGTCCACGACGTCGCCGGTGCTGCAGTTGCCGGCAGTGGCAGTACGAGAGCCACCGGGGGCACAGCGTCGTTGGGCGACGCGTCGCTCACCATTTGCGGCGACGACGAAGCGCGGACCAGTCGGCGGGGCGAGGGTGGGGCCGCTTTGGGTGCCGCCAGCGCGATGAGCATCTGGACCTGGCGGTCGCTCAGCGACACGCCGAGCTCCCCAACGTACACATCGAGCACCAAGAGGTCGGCGCCGTCCAAGGCGGTGCCTTCGAACAAGCTGCTGTGCGTGTGCGGTGAGTAGCGCGGCACGGCCGGTTCGTACGGCGCCTGCTCGAGCGAATATAGGCAGCGAAGAGAAATGGTCGTGCGTCGCAGGACAGGCACCTACCGCAACTGAGCCTGGCACCTCCACCAGCGACAAACCTCGTAGCCGATTACTTGGCGGTGGATCAGGTCCGAGTCGATGTCAAAGGCGACGCGATCGCTCGTGTATCGGTCCAGGAACACGGACACGTCCTTGGCATCGATGCACTAGAAACCGTAAGCGGCTGGAGGCGCCTCTGGCTACCTTGGCTATAGCCTTGGAGTCGCCTTTGGGCTCAGCAAAGCCGCGAACCCACGTCGCCATGTCGCCCACGGAGTACAAGTCGAGGAGCTAGAAGAGCGCGTGATGAGGATTCCGTCGTTGACTGCTGGCAACCCCAAGCGTTAGCGAGAGCACGATGTCGTCTTCCTCGTACTTGAGGACGAGGTTGTTGATCTGTGAGACGCGTTACGATGGTTGTTGAGCGTAGGCTGACCTGGATGGAGATATTGGCGAGGATCTTGGAGAGGGTCCACTGCAGCCAAGTCGACTTTGGCGGCTCCATGGGCTGGTCTCCGCTGGTTGTGGCATCAGTTGTTCTACACCGCATTAGCTGTCGTCGTCGATGGCCGAATGCTTCTACTTGGAGATTTGTGTCGTCATCGTGGTGCAACTTCCCTCCGAGGCCACGCTGTTGCGCCGTGGTCGCACCGGCGCACTGTCGTCCTTGGCCGTGAGGATAAGCTCCACCGTGTACAGCTTGATCTCGATCGGCTGGGACAAGATCTGGGTCCATGGGATATGAATGCGCAGCTCCTACGGTTCGCATGAGGCTACGGCTCCAGTAGGTCGCCAGACCCTGATGAAGCCACGGGAGAAGTCGAACGTCGGCGGCAAGTCGAGCGCCGACTGGAGCACGTGACGCTTGACCTCCAGGTCGTTAAGCACAAGATCGTTGCCAAAGAAGCCAAAGCCCTCGAGGTGGATGTCCTTGAGGTACTTGGACAAGTAGAACTGCAGCGTCTGCGCGATATACCCCTTGAGCGGCGACGACAGGATGTCCAGCATCTCGCCGCCACGCCGCCACACGCGATTCGCCAAAATGCTGACGGAATATCGCCAATATCCACCAATCCCACGCGCGCTGTCTCCACATTCAAACTCAAACTCAATTGCTAGTTTCAATTTCAATACGCTCATGCAACAACGACGCCATGCAATTGCCGACCCACATCGCACAGTGCACCGCGCACGGCACAGTACCTCATTCCCATTTGGCCACAAACAATCAATCCTGGTTTGAAAGCGCCCCACAGCAATCTGTTTGCTGGTCAAGTTTGATACAGTGATTCGCTCACCTATTGCTCGCTCAAGGTTTAGCCTTAAAGCTGCGCACTGCAGCATTGCTGCATTAATGCCTGTCCCTCGTGTCCTCTAGTAGCCTCGCCACGTACGCTCAATGTGACGAGTCCCACGTGCCCAGTCAGTCGCACCCCTTTCATTCAGCGGCAATTGACTAGCGAATCTTGACTTAATTCACACTGGCACGTCGACAAAAGTCAATTTTGAGAGAGCTCGTTTCACCGTGGCTGCGAACGTTCGCAGACGCCAGTGAGCAGCGACCAAAGTGCGCCCTCGTCGCAGCACCCAAGATGGAGCTGCTGGTGCCGGAGCCCACTGGCAATCATCGCCCGTGGAGATTTTCTTGTGGCCCACTCGGATTTGCCCGTGACGATCACGTGCCCCTTTCCGGATACGCTGGTGTATCCGTATGATGACGGGGCACGCACTCCACCATCATCCTGTATAAAACACCTAGCCAAAAGTGGCGGGGTTCACGCTGCTCTGGGTAGCCCCGCGGGTGTCGGGGGAAGTTTTCAGTCCTCAATGTGGTACCGCAGCTTGGTTGAGCTCGGTTAGAATGGTATTGGTTGTCACCAGCACGAGGTCATGACTCGGATGCCTGCGGTGTTTTAAACGCTTGATTGAAACACGAGGTGGATGGGTATAAAACTATCCGGAAGCGTGGCTTGGGCGAGGCTCCACCACTGCGCAAATTTGTGTTGAGAATGGACGCCCTGCAAGCCAAGGTGCAAGCGCTGAACCTCAAGTCCCGCGAGGCGGACCGCGCTGAGATGGACGCCGCCTCGAAGGCTGCGGCCGCCGAGAGCTTCTACATCACGACGGCGATTCACTACTCGAACGGCATGCCCCACATCGGCCACGCGTACGAGAACGTGACGGCGGACGTGATCGCGCGCTACCACCGGACATACGGCCGCGACGTGCGTTTCTTGACGGGCACGGACGAGCACGGCCAAAAGATTGCCCAGACCGCTGAGGCGCAGGGCATGACGCCGATCCAGCTCTGCGATAAGTACTCTGGGCTCTTCCAGCAGCTCACGAAGGACCTCAACATGTCGAACGACGATTTTATCCGCACGACGAGCGATCGCCACAAGAAGTTTTGCCAGTACATTTTTGCCCGTGCGCAAGCTAACGGTGACATCTACAAGGGCACGTACGAGGGCTGGTACAATGTCCGCGAGGAGACGTTTGTGACGGAAAACGAAGCCGCGCTTACGAACTACAAGGACCCGACGTCCGGCCTCGACCTCAAGAAAATGCAGGAGGAATCGTACTTTTTCAAGATGTCCAAGTATCAGCAGCGCCTCATCGACCACTTCCACGCACACCCCGAGTTCCTCCAGCCCGAGACGGCCCGTCAGGCCATCCTTAAGCGGTGCGCTTCCATCTCCTCGTCAACTATCTCACTCAGTTGTGCGTAGCTTGGAAGAGCCGCTCCTCGACCTCTCGGCGTCGCGCACGACCTTCTCGCATGGCATCCCACTCCCCGACGACCCCAAGCACGTCATGTATGTTTGGTTCGATGCCCTCTCCAACTACCTGAGCGCACTCGACTACCCTTCGGGCGCAAATGCCAAGTACTGGCCCGCCAGTGTGCACATTATTGGCAAGGACATCACGTGGTTTCACACGGTCATCTGGCCCTGCATCCTCATGAGCGCGGGCTTCCCCCTGCCCAAGCGAGTGTTCGCCCACGGCTTCATCAATGCAAAGGACGGCACCAAGATGAGCAAGTCGATTGGCAACGTCATCGACCCGTACGACATGGTCGCCAAGGTCGGTCTCGACTCGTTCCGGTACTTTGTGGTGCGTGGCGCCCGCTACGGCGCCGACATGCCCTTCTCCGAGGACGAACTCGTTGCCATGCACAACTCGGACCTCGCTGACACGCTTGGCAACCTGGTACACCGCGGCCTGACACTCGCCGTCAAGTACGCCGACGGCGCGGTGCCTGATGCCACTGCCACGCCCTGCTTTGACGTCGCTGCGCTGCGTGCGGCCACGGAAGAGGCCTTTAAGAACTACAACCTCCAGGACGCGTGCGTAGCGTTCATTGAGGCCGTCAAGGAGACCAACAAGTACCTGACGGACGCGGCGCCCTGGCACATGACGGACGCCGGCGCCAAACTTGTGGTTGTGCGCACCGTGCTCGAGGCCATCTATATCTTTGCGCACTTCATGGCCCCGTTCATGCCGGGCACGGCCGCCGCCGTCTTCGACAAGCTCCACACGCAGCCCACGACGCTCACGCGGTTGTCGTCGTACTTTGACACGCTCACGCCCGGTACGCCCATCGGCGTCGGTGACATCCTTTTCCAGAAGGTACTCTCGGACGTCGAGAAGGCTGCTCTCGCGGCCAAAAAGGCACCGGCGCCGGCGCCTGTCAAGGTCAAGGTGGAGGTGCCTCTCTTCGCCGCTTGCGACATCCGTGTTGGTACCATCACCAAGGTGTGGCCGCACCCCGACAGCGACAAGCTCTTCTGCGAGGAGATCGATGTCGGCCGCGAAGCGCCCGTGCAGATCGCGTCGGGACTGCGCCCGTTCTATACGCAGGATGCCCTCCTCGGGCGCAAGGTGCTTGTGCTGCTAAACATCAAGGCGGCTAAGCTCGCGGGTTTCAAGTCGAACGGCATGGTGCTCTGTGCCGTGACTGATGACGCCACGCAGCTCATTGAGCCGCCGGCCGCCGCCGTGAACGGTGAGCGCGTCACGATCGCCACTGAAGCGGGCGACGCTGTCTCGGAGGGCCAGATGAAGAAGCAAAAGATCTGGGAGAAACTGGCCGCCGACTTCACGACGGATGCCGGCGCCGTCGCCACGTACAAGGGTGCTGTCGTCTCGACCACCGCCGGGCCGTGCAAAGCGGCGTCGCTCGCCAATGCGCACATCAAGTAAACATGCGTAATCTCGTTCATTTGACTACATGTTACGTGCGGTCGACCTTGGGCAGGACGCACTTGGTCGCAAGCGCCGAGCGCAGCGCAGCGAAGTCCCCAAGCACACCTTCGTCCAGCGGTACCACCGCCCGCGCATCCAAACGGGTGTATGTCTCTTTTCTGGTCGGCGATGCCGGCCGCACCGGTGGCACGCGTGGCAGCCGCTCCTGCACGGCGGCGCATTGCTCGCTGAGGGGTGGTGGGCGGGCTGTTGGCGGCGCCCGTGGCGTCGCGCGCGGCCGCTTGAGTTGGGTCACGACCGCCTGAACCCGGGCGGTTGTCACAAACGGGTTGGAGAGCCGCGGCGTCGGCACTGCCACGATGTGCGGCACTGTCGGCGCCGGTGGGCGTGTGCCGGGAAAGATGACGGCCGCGGGCTCCGGTGTAAACATGCGGAAGAGGGCGAGGGATCTTGGCGCTCGTAGCGCCGCAGGGTCCGAGTCCTTCTCGGACGGTGGCACGTGGACGCAGCCGACGGTGTCGATGAGTCGCCATCCGCTGGGCGTGTGCGCGGCGCTGGCCACCTACAGGCGTCGGTGGCCGACAGCGACGGCGGCGTACCTTGAAGGGCGGCGCGTCGGTGGCGTCGTGGAAGACCCGACCCACAAGCCCCGATAGGAACTCGTGGCGGTGCCACGCGTGGTCGAACAGCGCGACTAACGCGAGCTCCGTGCGCACCTGCGCGTTGTCGACGCCTTCGACGTGGCCGCGGCTGCGACTGACACTTGTGAGCGTCACAACGGCGCCAATGAGTCCGAGCTCGTCTTTGCGGAACCAAACATCGCCAACGGCTGGCGGCGCTCCGAGCTGCAGGCCACGGTGCTCCTTGTGGTAGATCTCGGCAGCTTTCGGCGGGCCCTACAGTGGGGAAGCGACGCCGTCATCGCGCACTTACCATCACGACGGCGCAAGCGGCAGTCGCCGGCTCAGCGGGCACAGCGCAGGCGGCCCACCGCGCATCTGTGAGGTCCCACAAGTCGTGACCAAAGAGGCCCACGAGCGCGCCGCCAAGCGTCCAGAGCTTGATAGTTGGGAGGCTCTCGGTCGCTGTCGTAAGTAGGAAAGTCTCGAGCACGGATGCCATCTCGACATAGTCAAGGCTCGCGATGGCTGATGCGTGTGCCGGCCATTCATGCAGCCGGTGGACGTCACGCCCAACGCGAAACACCTGGACGACGCCCGTCGAGAGGCCCGTGAAGAGCAGGTCGCCGTCGACGTCGCAGCGGGCGACGCGGACCTCGTGCGCGGCGTCCGGCGCTTTGAGTTCCGCGGTTGCGTGGACGACGGCGTGGCGTGGGTTGATGAGCAGTAGCGTTGCATTGGTGGTGACACCGACAAGTAGCCCGAGCTTGGGTGGGTACAGCAGCGCTTCGATGCCTACGCCGGCGTCAGCGGACATGACGGCGGGTGCCAACCGCTCTCGAACTGAAACTTGTGCATGAGATCGCCCGAGTTGAGCCCCCAGAGAATCACTAGGCACTGTGACGCTGGCCGAGGCGGCGAGTAGCCGTACCACAGCCGTCGACGCCGCCCGTGGCAAGCACTTTAGGCGGGCAATACGCGAGCGCAAGCACGTCGTCCGTGTGCCCCGCCGTGCCTTGCTTTGCTGGCATGCGCCGGAGGTACTCTGGAGCGCTGCCGTCGTTCCAGAGGTAGACACAGCGGTCCCAGCCCGTGCATGCAACGTACTTAGTCTGGCTAAAACCCCGTCCAGATGAGTACGGAATGGACGCCGTGATCGAGAGCACGCTTGTCACCTCGTTGGCTGTCGGCGCGCGGCGATGAGCGGGTGCCACCGGCAACGGCAGCCCCGTCGGCAACTTGACACGGCCAGCGTGGGCATCGAGCTCTACGCGGTGCTGCTGCAGCAGTGTGTCGAGGTCGCGGTCATCCTTTTGCTTCTTGAGCGTCGTGAGCAGGCTGCCGTTGCTGAAGTTCCAGAGCTTGACATCGTCGCCGGCGTGGCTGCCCGTGATGAGTCGTCGTCCCGACTCGTCCAGTGCCTACGCGGCCGTAAGCGCGCCGCCGCGGTCACGGGCCACCGCAGCAGTGATGGTTGTGTCGGAAATGTCGAAGTGGGAGATCATGGAGCCGTCCAGGAGGTTCCAGAGCACCACGTGGGCGCTGGCGTCAAGGCTCACGACCTGCTGGAAGCTTGGGTTGTACAGCACCTTGCAGATCGGGTGCTCGTGAGTCGCTTCGGCAAGGCCGGCCAGTGGGTGCAGCGGCCAGGCGTTCAGCGCGCTTGACGCCGTCAGCAGGTGCTTGTGTTTGTCATCATACGCGACAGCGGCCACCTTGTGCTGCTCGTGGGCCGCGTCCTCGATCACCTGGCAGCACTTGCCGTTCTTGATGTCCCAGACACGCACTAAAGGGGGTGAGGCGCCTCGGGTGAGTCACAGTGTGCATACCGAGTCCGTCAAAGCCAAGGCTAAGAAGGCTGGCGCACGGGCTGCTCCAGAGTACCAGTTTGATCGAGCCCGTATGGCCAGCGAGGCGGCCGACGAGACGGATCGAGTACGGGCTCCAGAGAAGGATTTGCCGCTCGAGACCGCAACTCGCGATGAGCTTGGCCTCTTTGCACCACGCAAAGGCGTGCACGGCGCCCTTGTGCTGGCGGAAGTCGCGCTTGAGCGTGCCGCGCGTGAGGTCGACAACCTTGACGGAGCCGTCGTGGGACGCCGACACGACGCAGTTGAGGTCCGCCACGTACGCGACGCAGGATACGTGATCGCTGTGGCGCTCGGTGCGGACCACTTGGCAGCCGGTGAGCGTCGGGGTCGCGTGGCAGCCGAGTTCGCCGTCGCACAGGTGCCAGTCGCCGTCGAATGTCACCTGCGTGAGGCATCCAACGTCATCGCCGATGAAGAGGCTCTCGCGGCCGCTGCTGTCATCAATCATGCTACACAGACACAACGGTGTGGCGTGCTCAAGCTCCGCACCCGGCAGCTTAGCCACAGCCTTCTTGTCGGGCGTCGATAGGTCGTACAGGACGACGCCCGCCTCCATGGACGCGACCGCGAGTTTGGCGAGATGCGGGAGGTAGCATATGCTCGACACCCAATCCGTCTTGCTCCTTGTGCTTGTCGTTTTGAAAGTCGAGAGCGGGGATGACAGCCCTGTGGGAGCGTATGTCGACACGACACCGCCGTGCGTGCATGTGAGGTAATGGCCGCTCCGGGGAAGTGTCTCGATGGCGACAAACACATCTCGTGCGCGGTGCGTGGTCATCGGTGTTTCCACAGCCACCTACACAACTGCGTTTAGCGTTGCAGAGTGCTACGGCTGGGCGCACGTATTCCTCACGGGGTAGAAATGCCGCGGTTGCAGTTGCGGACGCATCCTTGGTCGCGTTGGCATTGAGAAACATAAAGTTGGTAAACTCGTCCCAGTCCACAGTCCCGTCCGAGTTGGCGTCGATCTTCATAAAGAGTTGTGAAATCTGCGTCGCGCTCCAGTTGTCACTGCCGAGGATCGAGCCGAAGTGAGCCACGAACTGCTTCTCAGTGAGAGCAGAATCCGCTTCAAAGACGCTGTGCAATTTCATGAGCTCGCTGAGCTTGAACATCGACTCGTTCAAACACACGCTCCCGCGTTTACCTCGGGTGTCATCGTTGGGGCTGGCCGCGCTCCCTGGACGCGGGCTACCCACCATGCTGCCCTTGGCGTTTTACGATGGACGAGCGATCTTGCGACGCTAAATTTACATATTCTAACCGGAATTCCTGGACATTTGGGATCTAGTACTTATACCCAGCCCAACTGGTACTAGATCCGGATGCTGCTAACGATTAAGTGCAATAGGTAAATCCCAGTCGGGACAAACCGTATCTTTCAGGATGGGAGACAGCGCGGAGGCGACGGACACTGCCGTCGAAAGCCGCATCATCTACGGGCGGCTCTATTGCGAGCAAGAGGAACGCGGACGCATGTTACAGGCTGAGATAGATAGCATCGTGGGTCTGCCCAAGGAAGAAGGCCCGGTCGTGATGACGCAGCACCACCGGTTCCTGACGAGTCTTTTACTCGGCCTGCTCTTGGACTGCGTGCCGCTACAGCGCACGTTCCCATGGATGCAGCAATCTGTCGAGTATACTAGCTGGGGATACCACGGGGTACAGCTTTATCGTTCACGGTCAGTCAGACGGCAGCGCTAGGTCATGCTTCTCTGCACAGTCTCGAGTCTGCTCGAGTCACCATTTACACCGGCAAACCTGCGAGCCAAGATGCTCGAATGGCACCGCCACGGTACGCTCCCACTACGCGCTATCCCATGCTCAAACGCAACGGGAAGGTGTCTGGGACTGCGGGCTCGCTCCAACAGAAACCTCCGTGTACATGGAGCAGGCCATTGCTCGTCTCGAGAAGGACACCAACGTCGGTGGCGGCCCTGCGATCCCTGTCGACGAATGCTTGTCGCGGTGCCTCGCGAGTGTACATTTGCCACTGCAACTGCGGTTCTTCGACGGGACGTAGGCGGCACTACTCTACGAACGACCTGCAATAGCAATGCAAACGGCGCTGCGAATCTGCGCCATGACAGATTCCACGGAGGAGACGCGCGACGTCGTGCGCTGCCTTGTACTTCGTTGACACCCTTGTCATGCTTTGAGCGCATAACGTAGGTTTGCATCTACCTGGGCATTTTGCAGGAGCATCCCAAAGGCGAGTACCTGCAGCCATACTTCGTGCCGACTGGGCTTGACCCCGAGTACTGGGCAACCGACCCCGTGTGTCCCGCCGTCGCGCGTGTACTTGATCGCTCTTCAAACAACCTGCTGCAACGTGGTAGTAGATGTTAAAGCTATTGCCGCACAGCCCCCCGATTGAAGTCAACATGTACGCACCCAACGGTACTGCGACTGGAGCGGGTCGTGACCCTACACCTGCACAGCCCATAGCGTCACAACGATGGCTGTTGTGTGGCACTTGGTCGCGACCACCGACTCGATCTTAGACGCTCGCCAGCACCTCGCATCATTTCGACACCCGACGACGGCGGTCGCCTCTGTTTTCGGCCTCTTGATCGGTAGGTGCGGCCATCGCAACGCTTGCTGACGACGCTAGGCGCCGCACTAGCAACGCCGGACCCGCGCGTACACATTACGGGCTCCCTCATCCTCAGCGAACTTGTGTGGGCGACGCTTCAGCACGCATGGGCGTTCACTCGAAGTCCGGAGGCGTACGCTGTCACGGACGCCTACCGCGGTGCGTGGCGGGCGTACCGCTCGGGAGCTGTCGCCTGCCAGCGCTTGCGAACCAAGGTGGCCGCCTCGCTCGACACTCAGAAAGCTTCCGCGGCGTACACCTCTCTTGACGGCTTCGTCCAGGATGTGGCCCAGTTCAAGGCCGACGTCGATGCCTCGCTAGTACCGCATTGGGGCCGCAGATATCCTAACGCCCCGTAGATCGCCATCGCTGCGCCATCCGCGACTCTCGCGCCGCTACCTATGGCGGCAACTACGCCCGCTGTAACGGCCATCGCAGTCCCTGTCGACGCCACCGGTCGAAACCGCGTCCGCCTGCCGCAAATCACCCGCAAGCCGGGCTCTCGAGGTCCGAGCCTCTTTCCATGAATGCTCTGAACGCTGTCA
Organism: Achlya hypogyna; assembly: GCA_002081595.1. NCBI lineage: Eukaryota > Oomycota > Saprolegniomycetes > Saprolegniales > Achlyaceae > Achlya > Achlya hypogyna. Next base: position 31,628 of record JNBR01001851.1, on the reverse strand, counting down.
GGAACCTCTCCAGTCTCGCGCGGCAACGGGGCGCCGCGAGGAAAGCAGCGCAAACCCAAACAGCGCGCCAAGCCGTGGCAAGTGCAGTACGAAGAAGCGCTCCGGGCCGCTCTCTACCCGATTCTGCTCGACCGCTACGCAGCGCTGCGGGCTTCCATCAAGGTAGGCGGTCGGTGTTGCCTGGGTGCACATACGGTGCCCGCAGCTGCACTTTGAACTCGTGCTCGAGGGCGAAGCAATGCTTCAAATGGCCACGGTATTCCGGCGACGACTCGCGGTGGCGGCCTGGCGTGCGCGCGCGGGAGCGGCCAAAGAGGTCGCGGCGAATGCAACTCGGAGCCACGTGTACGACGCCAAAATGATGACGCAGGTGCGGCTGCACAAGGCACTGACGCCCGCAATGCAGCACATCTTTTACTCGGAGCTGGCGCCCTACAACCGACTTTTCAACCTCTTCCTGGACAACTCGGCGCCCGTCGACAACTTGTACTAGAAGTCGCAACGTCGATACGTGCGCTGCGAATAGAAATGTATATACACCGGCGGTGGAACAATGAGTGCGTTATTTGCAGGTGGTTTTGCGCCAGAGTGTGACGTGGCAGCCCGTACGACCCGCTTCGTGCCAGACAGGCCACCGTTTCGTTGCCCGAACGGTTGCCCAACTGTCGAGGTTGGGAACTCAGGCCGCATCGCATGGAGTCAGCGCCCGAGGCTCAAGGTGCGGCGCCAAACACTCCGGCCCTAGTCACGTTTGTGTAGACGACGAGATGACCGTCGTACGCTTGCCCCCGCTGCCAACGCCTCCCGTCGTGCACCTAGCTGAGGCCGACGTGGAGGTAACCTCTCCGCCTACAATCGACCAGCCATCTACCGAGCCCAGCACCAATTCCCTCGGCACGGCCACCGGTAATTCTGGCACCACCGCCGAACCGCCCACCATCACCGCCGAACCCATCGCGCTGCCTGCGACGGACTTGCAGTCGATCGACGACAAGTCGCCCACAGTGGTGCAGTCATTCGACGATGAGACGCCCTCTGCGGCGCATACGATTGATGATGAGACTCCTGCAGAACTTAACGCGTCCGACGTCGGCAGCGAAGCACCGCAATCGGCACCAAACTCGCCCGAGGAGTGTCCAAGCGACGCAACAACAGTGACAGCCCCCGCCGACGCCAGCTGCGCCGACGACAATGAGTGGGCGGACGAAGCAAACGCCCTACAGAGCTCGGCGGATCTTGTGCCAGAAGCTATGCTGGAGAAGTATGAAAACAGTGACACTGAAGCAGCGGTGTGGGGCCCAAGTACGAATGCCGTGGGCTTCAACAGCAGCGCGGCATGCGAGGCAAACGCTGCGCCTCCCATCACTGCTGCAAACACGCCTGCAGTCGGGGAGGCTGTCGGTCAGGGCGCGACTGGGCGCCCAGGCTCCGCCAAAAAGCCTCTGACGCGAGTGGCGATGATTTCGCACGCGCAGGCTCTCGCGGCCGCGGAGCGACTTGGCGCGGGAAAGTCTTTTTTCCACACGACAATGAAGGACATTTCGGAGCTCGGGGTGGGGCTACAGCTCTACTTCATGTTCACCAAATACATGGGACTGTGCTTTCTCGGCATGTCGGTGCTGGCACTGCCGGCACTCATCATGCACGGATCGGGCTACGGAATCGACACGCAAATGATCGACCCGATGCGCCTGAGCCTGTACACGATGGCGAACGAAGGTGTCAACTCGACGGGAAACGCCACAACGCAGTGGTGCCTCGGCAACCCATTCACACAGGACCCGTTCACGACGAGCTACATCATCACGGCCTGTGATCTGCTCTACTCGGCCGGCTTCGTGTTCTTCATCTGGTACTTCAAGGTAGATGCGGTACGATTGCCCCCGGGGACGACATGATCTGTAGCACGCCTCGAACCAAGTTATCGCGATGCAGGCTGACGCCATCACACCCGCCAAGTATGCTGTGTTTGTACGCGGCCTGCCCCCGTCAGCCACAGAAGCCTCCGTGCTCCAGCACTTTAACCAGCGCTACAACCCAACGGCTGACCGCAAGGAGTTCCCGATGCGAATGGGTTGCTGGGGGCGGCCGCGCCCGCCCAAGCACCGACCGGACTTGACCCACGGCGGCCGCCTCACCGCGCCTGTGAGCAACACTGACCACCTGGTGCACGGGCCAAACGCGCTGTACGTCGGCACTTTCATCGCCGAGGTGAGCATCGCGCACCCGACCGGTGGCTTGCTCCGCACTTTCCTTGCGATGGAGCACCTCACGGCCAAGGTGGCCGAGCTCAATGACATTCTAAGCACGCTCAAGTCGCCGGCAGCCGAGGTGCCCGACCGCGATAAGCTCACGACCAAGTCGGATCGGCGCTTTGCGGGAGTGTTGACTGTGTTGTAGGGTCGAAGAGCAACTTGAGAAAGTCACAGACACGCTCGAGCGCAAGACTGCCCGGATGAAAGAACTGCGGGCCAACGGGGCGTCGACGGTGGAGGCGTGCGAGTGCGCATTCGTCGTGTTCAACAGCGTTGAGGCCCAGCAGCGGTACGTTCATCGGCGTGGGCACCTCAAGCGATATTGCTGCAGGTGCCTTCGCGACTACCGCACAAGTGGGTACAGCTACGCTCGCTACTTCCAGCCCAAGGACCTTCGCTTTGAAGGCAAGTACCCGCTGCACGTACGACAGGCCCCCGAGCCCTCCAACATCATGTGGGAAAACCTCGAGGTGTCGGCGACGGAGCGGCGTCTACGGTACTTTCGCTGGTGGTGGCCCTGCTGTCACGCCGTCCGCAGGCGCTACTTTACAAACTTTATCACGTTTCTGCTACTGCTGCTGTCGTGCGCCATCATTTCGCTCGCCCAGAGGTACCATGGACCGATCACCCGGTGCCTCTTATGGCGGCACCAGCGCGCAAGCCAAGTTCTCGGCCGCCACGATCCCCAACTTTTGCAGTGAAGCGCTGCCAGCCGTCTTCACAGGCAACTATTCAACGATTCCTAACTACGCGTGGAAGCTCTACTGGAACCAGTACCCGAATGTGACGTGCCCGCTTGGAAGCTACTACGTGGGTTACACAAACAAGGTGGCCGTGACTGTGCCAGCGCGAGGCAATGCCACCCAGTGCCTTGGCCACTGCATCTCGACGACGACCACGCTCGACAAGACTTGCAGCACGCTGCCGTGCTTCGATCCGGCGCTAGTAGACTTGAAGACTCGCCCGTGCACCACGTACCTCGCTTCCGATCTACTCAAGTGCTACTGCGAGCCTGCCCTCGAGCGCGCCATCCAGCTTTACGGCTGGATCGACGGTCCGCGCAAGATGTACAACTACGAGGTGAGGGCTACTGCGCGGGGCCGCGGCCGCTGACGTCGCGTAGCTACCGTGCCAAGGCTACCTCAAGAACTACTTGGCCAAGAACTCGGCCCTCTTCCTCGCGGCGGTCACGGTGATTGTCGTAAACCTCTTTTTGCAGACCGTGCTCCGCGCCTTCGCCGACTTCGAGCGCCACACGAGCGAGAGCGACCGCACGTCGGCCATGGTGCTCAAGCTCTTCTTCGCGCAGCTTCTTAACACAGGTGGAATTACTTGCGGACCCGTGAGTCCACGCTCGCGTAGGCATCATCGTGCTGCTCGTTAACGCCAACCTGAGCAACGTTCCACTGCCGCTGAGCCTCAGCGAGATTCTGCACGGCCAGTTCGACGACTTTGTGCGGCAGTGGTACATCAGTGTCGGTGTTGGCATCTCCACGACAATGATCATCAACGCCGTGTCGCCGCAGCTCGGCCCGCTGCTACAGACGTATGTCATTGGACCGATCCGGCGCTGGCGGGCCCTCCGCGCCGCCGTCACGCAGAAGCAGATGAACGAGCTCTTCGCGGGGCCGCCCTTCGACATATCGCTCCGGTACAATGAGCACCTCGCCACCCGAGAGTCAGTCGCGGCTAGGTACCCGCTCGTGCTCAACACAGTATTCGTGACGATGATGTACTGCGGGGGCATCCCGATCCTGTTGCCCGTTGCGTCGTTGTCGTGCCTTGTCATGCACCAGCTAGATAAACTGACCATCATGAGACTCTACTCGGTGCGCACGGCGTACGACGAGGTGCGATGCAAGAAGGTGTTTGTATGTCGATGTTTCGTAGGCACTGGGGCAGCTCTCGCTCGCGATGCTGCCGCTAGCGCTGCTCCTGCATCTGGCCTTCTCCACTTGGATGTACGGCAACGATCACTTTCTCCAGTCGAACCTGATCAATGTGCCATGGCTGCTCAAGACGCTCGGCTTCAACAGCAACGCCACAGGCGTGGATGCGGTCTATGCAGAGCTGCAGGCCGCCGTGAGCCAGTATGATCCACTCGGGAAGCACGGGCTCTCATCCAAGATCTGGCGCGTGAACGACTTTCCCATGTTCGTCTTCTTTATCGTGGCGCTTGTCAGCTACCTCCTCACAACCTTCTTCGGCGTATTACTGTGGCCGCTGGCGGAGAAGCCATTGCTGCTGCTCTTCAAGCTACTTTCGCTCGTCTGCTCGTCGGCCGCCGAGGCCCTCAAGCGCGCGCTTCGCCGCCGCACGTACTCGCCGACGGCAGCGATCGTGGCCCAGTACCCCGACTTCACGGGTGTCTTCCAAGTAGCCTCAACGACCAAGAAGGTCGACTCAGCAAAAGGCTTTGAGCTGCAAGAGAATGGCGTGCTCATTCGCAAGTGGACTGTCGAGACCGACCGGCGCAATGCCGGCGACCGGATGCTCACTTGGGAAGCCATGGCAGCTCCTGTGAAGACGTACTCAATCTACGCCAACCCCAAGTACAGAGTAGGGCAATGTCGGTGGTGCGGAGGGGTCTCACTTGTTCTAGAATGCTGTAAATGAGCTCTCGAACGCCCGGGAGCGCGTCGGGGCGGAACAGCCCAAGCTCGAGGCGCCCCGAAAGAAGAAGCCCGCGAAGACAAGTGTTGTAGTGCCCACGTGATCGCATGTAGAATGTATACTAGTTCTTTGATTAGCACCTTGCTGGCCGCGCACGGGCGGTGCCATGAACGTCTTATTTCTCTTCCGCCAACGTGTAAAAGCCTTGGGCGTACTTGACGCCAAAGTCTTCTGCGTCCGAGGGTGGGTGCTTGAGGGCTTTGCGCGGGTTCTCGTTGAGCTCCTGCGCGACGTGAGCGTTTCGCAGTGCCATTTCGTGTCATGCGTACCTCAAAGATGTCTCTGAGGTCGCCATGGTGCTTGGTGTACAAGGCGGCTGCCATGCCGTTAGCCACAGCTCCACAGAATTGCAGGCATACCTAGGCGTTCAGCCAGGACCACGTCGTACTCGAGCGAGTCGTGGCGCGGGTTGGCCTTGGTCGCCTTGAGGTGGTGCGACGACTTGCTCAGCTCGCTGTCCGAGAAGGGTGCACTGTGCTTGCTGTCCATCGCTCTGGCAGATGGAAGATCGCGACTCTTCGCCTCAAGATCGCCCCGTGAAAAACTTATTTATCACCGGCCGCCAAAACACACCAACTTATTTCTCACTATTCGCAAAAAAACACATGAGTCACGTCCCGATCCCACGCAAGGGGCACCATGATCGACATCAAAGGATGCCAACTGGGATTGCTTCGATCCCAAGGCTTCCGACGGGCGCTGCCGCCACCCTTCGCTTTCAAGGTTCGCTGTTCGCACGCTGTGGCCGCCAGTGCACCCGTAACTTGCTTCTCGGACACGTGCCCTGCTTCATAAGGTGCTTCGACAAACACCCTGGCATTGATGGTTCGGGGCTCAGCGGCGGTTCGGTGAGAGCGGCGGCACGGAACTCCGGTCGAGAGCCTGGCCTCGAGTTGCTTCGCAGATCTGAGTTGGCCGTGGCAGCTGCAACGACGGCCAGTCCGACGGCCAATCAGACGCAACTGGGCAGCGACACCGGCTCAACTCAGATTGCACTTGGCAAAAATATGCGCGCCCCGTTGTTCTTGGCGCTGCTGGCCGCGCTGCCCGCGCTGCCCGCGATGGCCATCGATGGCCGCCAGCCGTGCGACCGCGGCGTGCTCCTCGAAAAGGCCGGCGTACAGACCCTCAAGGCGTGCCTTGTGGCGGCGAATCTCACCTTGGACATGCTCGACGCTGCCCATGCTGTGGCGCTCTGTGCGGTGCCCGACTGTGTTAGCGTTGTCACGATGGCGTCGACGACCACCACATGCCCCAATGGGCAGGCGTACGCTGGTCTCTGCAAGACGACGACGGAGACGCCAGTAACAGTGTCAACTTCATCGCCTACGCCCGTCGCGACGTCCACTTCCCTTTCTCCCACACCGGCGCCAGCGACGACCAAGTCGGTGACTGCGTCATCCTCCGCGTCCGCAATGTCCGTGGGCGTCACGGTCGTTGGGACTCTCGGCATATTATCGCTTGCATGAGCTAGGCTCGCCATGTGCCTTTTTGTACAATTTTGTCGACGATTTGTTTGTCGAAAACGGATTAACGTTAATCTCATTTACAGCAAACGCAAAACGTGAGTTTCGGAACGGCGAAAGCACTGCCAACGCAGTATCTGTGAAGAAATGGCATCAGCAGTCAGATGACTGGTGTCGATGATGCCACCAGAGCTTGTTGAGTTCTGTCGGAGTGCAGGGCGCCTGTACCCACTATGTCTGCATTGCTCCAAGTGACATGACACCCTCTTGCCTCGCGAAGTGGCCGTCACAACGCTCGGGTCAGTCGGTGAGCGGCAGCGCATGGCGAAGATGGGCTGGTGTGTCGGCAGCGGGCAGTAGCGCGATGGTGTACGTGCGCCAAGTCTTGAGGTCAAAGACATGCATTGCGCGCCCAACGCGAAAAGAGAGCATGCCGTTGTAGGCGGCGGAGGCGCGGTCAAGGTAGCAGACGTCGTCGTGGACCCAGTACGCGTGCGAGAAGAGGTACGTCGCGCCAGAGGTGAGAAAGTGCGACTGCAGGCCGGTCGGTGGCAACGGGCCCTTCACCATGCGCGCACCGGCGTAGCAGAGACCATGGGCACTTGCGACGATAGCGGCAAGCAAAAGCGTGCGAGAGAGATGGCCGATCGTGACTGTGGCGGCAACGCACTCAAGCTGCCAATCGAGTTGCGCCATCGTGCAGCCGTCGGTGCCGGTGATGGCTAGGGCGTGCTGCGGTGGGTACACGAAGCTCAGGAACGTCGTCGTCGCGCAGACAAGCGTGGTGTTGACGAGGGTGAAGAACGGCGTGAGCTCCTTGGTGAAGACGATGAATAGGTCGATCGAGATGGCGCTCAACCATGTAACCTCGCTCGAAGCCAGGAATGTAGTGTACCATGGGTTGCTCTTGGTCGTGAAGGCGCTAAACGTGCCGCTGTAGTCCAGCGCAAGCGTTGCCGTAGCTAGGATCGAGATGGCAGTGAGGCTTCGAAGGAGCAAGAGCGGCCGCCCAATCCACACGACACTACCGACGCTGTGCAGTGAGAGGAGATTGCGCCCTTCGACAGCGCCGCGGTCCCGCAAAATGTACACGCCCGCGAGCGTGGCAATACCGATCGTGACGGACGTGACGTACTGCACGCCCGTCGTCGCATACGCAACGAAAGTCGTTGGGAGTTGGCTGCGATCGACCGCAGCTTCGAGCGAGAGTCCGTAGTCTGACAGCAGCGTTGCGCTACCAGAGTCGCCTTGAAATGACACGACATCTCGGTAGCCCAGGATCCAGTCGATGACGTACCACCAGCCAAAGAGAGCAAATGTGTCTTCGTCTTCAGCGAAGAGCTCGTAAAGAAAGATCTCAACCGGGTCGTCTTCGGTGCGGACGCCATATTGCAGTAGATTGATGCGGAGCGAACGTAGGGTGACAACGGCCTCGTCGACACTTGAGGGTACCGCGAGCCCCGTGGCATTGATAAACATTTGAGCGATGGCGGTGCTTGTGACGCAGTTGCTCCGACCACCTGCTAGCAGGTTGCACACGTGCGTCCAGTTGTCAGCGCGCGCGAGAAGCACGGCAAGGACGTGGCCATCGGGAGTCGGCGCCACGGTGCTCTGGATCGGCGACTTGGCACACGCAGCGTCGGAGAGAAAAAACTGTGTGACACCGCTGATGAGCTTGGAGCCGGCTCTGCGCAACGTGCATTCGCAGAGGGGTGAGCCGCCTAGCGATATAAAGTCGATAGCGGCCCACGGTGCAGGCAATGGTAAGTAGTTGTACGATATCTGGCTGTTCAAGGACGCAAAGGCAGCCGTGGCCTCGGCGGACACGACACGAGCGACAGCGATAGCGTCGAGAATGGAGCGGACGAGCTCGGCGACAGTAGTCGGCACAGGGACGTACACGAGGTCGATAGAACCAAATGGCCCGAGAAGCGTCTGAACGGCGGTGAGGCCGTCGCCGAGCGGGCTCGGCAGTAGCCCGCTGTGAACGAGAACGCTTCCAAGGGTCGAGCTATTGGTGAAAGCGAAAGCCGGCGACGACCGGACGAGAGACCCCCCGGCGAGGCCCAAGGTCACGTTTGCCGACACCGCCGTCAAGTCGTTGGCGAGACCCCAGTACATCTTGAAGGATGTCTGGTACTGTATCCGGTAGCTGCCGTTCGTGGTTTGAAGTGCGAAGAGAAATCTCCGGCCGTACGCGTTCACGACGTTGTACGACAGCAAGAGACCGATGGTCTTGTAGTTTTGCCACTGCGTCGAGTATATCGAGATGTTGTGGTCGCGCCAGTAGCGCACCTCGTTCGCTACGGGCATCAGTGGCCCACGAACCTCCGAGAGCCACGTGCGGCCGGCATTGGTCTCCGCGAGGGCGCTGGCGATAGCCACGTCAAAGGCTGCTCCCCAGCACCGGTCCTCATGAGTCCACGCCACGTTCCTCAAGACACTTTCGAGCACGACGGCCGCATTGGAAGTCATGGTACCGCATCGCGCTTGGCGCGCGGCCGAGTTGGCCATTTCCCATCTCCGACTAAAGTCCACATAGCAATAAGCCGTCGCGATCCATTGCGCATGGCAGGCGTCTGTGCGCCGCAGGCCGCGGACGACGCTGGCAAGATCAGCAGCCAGCAAGCGTTGCTGGTGTGATGCCAAATTCGCCGGTACATGGATGCTCGAGCTGACCGAGGGGTCAAAGGGCCCGAATGCGTTGATGCCTGGCCGATGCAGCGTCGTGGGGCAGCCCCGGCTGTCACAGCCCAGCACGCGGAGCTGCACGAGGTACTTGGTGAGGAAGAGGTGAATGCCCGTCATGTTGAACTCTGTCCAAAACAGGTCATTGCCGAGGTGGGTCCGCGACACGCTCAGGTAGGAGACACTACCACCGATGGATACGAGCATGTAGCCGGCACCGACTACGGCGAAGACACGACGCAAACGCTGTCGCCACAGCGGCAGCAGCGCACTTGAGGCGCTACCGAGCGCGCGGCGAACACAAAGCGTGGGCGGCGGTAGCCACAGGTATCGAAGGGTTTGGCCCGGTGCGTGGTGCTGAAACGCCCACAGAGGCACGTTGAAAACGCAGTGGGGCTGAAAGCTTGGGAGCAGCCCCGAGACGAGGCATGCCACGCGGTCGAGGGCGACGACGGTGCCATGCACGCGCGCCGACAAGAGCGCATTCGCCACTCCGGAGAGTGATACGTGAGTCTCATGAAATGACGGGGCCGAGCGGTGTTGCCACCGACGGCGCAGCAATGCGACGACAGGGACTACGCCGACGACGACGACGCCTTGGACACTGACGAGAAGGCCCAGCCGTGCCACCGACCCGTAGGCGATGGTGGCGCTGTGGCACTGCACGAGGTGGTCGATGCTTGTGACCGAGCACTGGCGGTGAATCGCTCCCGAAAGCGGTACTGGACACGCAGAGGCGACGGCGACAAGTGCGACCCACGCCACGTAGCCGCCCACGGGGCCGGACACCACCGCGTCGCGCGACACGAGAAGAAACACATCGCCGAGGACGTAGGTGATCCATGTGGCCTCGCCCGCGAGTAGCACGGTTTGCGCGAACGGGCGCCGCACCGGCACGAGGTGCGCGCGACCATCATACACGAGCGCGACTTCGGCGGAGCTTAGAACCAAGAGCGCTGTGAGGCCGCGCAGCATCATGAGGGGCCGCCCGACCCACACGGCGCCGGCGAGGCGGTGGAACATTAGCAGGTTGGCACTGGTCACGTCCCAGTGCGCGACGGCCCCCAAGAGCAACGCGGCGCCGCCGACCGCGATGAGCACAGCGCTCGAGTAGTAGACGGCATAAAGGACGAAAATGCTGGCTTGTGGCAGGGTTCCGCCCGTTGAAACCACGGTGTATGGAGCGTTGGTCGTCGAGAGCAGTGGCAGGGTGGCAACGTCGCCCTCAAGGGAGAGTCCTTCACGAAGACCCTGCACCCACTCAAAGAGGTACACCCAACCGTAAAACGAGTGCAGCGACGACGCCTGTAGCAACGGTGCCTGTAACAGCGTCCAGTTACCGTCGTTGGTTGCGAACTGCATGATACCAATGCCCATTGTAACGACGTCCGCAGTTGTGCGGGCCACGACACCCGCGAACGCTTCCGAATTTGGGGGCAGCACCGCCATGCCGGCGCGCAGCACTGATTGACACTCGGGTGCCCGCGTCTGTAGCGCGCAAATGCCGTCGATGTCGACCGTCAGATTCGATACCATCGTGGCCGCAAGCGCGAAGAGAAGCGCGTCCGGCGTGAGAGTTAGCACGAGCATTTCTTGCGACTCGCAGAGGTCATAAAAGCCAATAGAGGGCTGCACGAACGTCTGGGCAGCACCAAAGAGGCATAAGGGGTTACCGCCGTAGTAGCGCATGGCCGGTCCGGTCCACTGCGGTGGAACCGGGTCCACCCGCATCGTTGGTAGTGCGCTGTCATCGGTAGGCACACTGCGTCGGAAGAGAATGAAGAGCTCTCGTAAAGATGACGGCACCGCCAGGTAGAATGCATCAATCGTAAGAAAGGGTCCAATGAGGTCGTGCACGAGGCCAGTTTGGTTCACATAGGTGTCGCCGTCGTTGTTTAGGCCTAGAAAGCCTTCAAAATCGCCCGTGGTAGACAGAGAGCAGTTGGGGGCGGTCAAAAAGTAGTTGGGTGCCGATGAAATGAAGCTCATATTGCAGAGCTGCAGGTAGTACAGATCGTTGTAGAAGAACCAATACAAGTACATAGACGTCCACGCCCCGAGGCGAAATGGAACGTCCTTGACAACGACGTCCTGCGCCATCCCGAGTGCGTTCGTCACGGTCACAACTTCCTGGACACCGGTGTCGCCACCGTTTTGCCACATCATCTCGAACCGGTCGATGCCATAGCGGCGCCAGTACGCGGCCTCGTCAGCCATGGAGTGCGTCGGCAATGCCGCCGCAGTTGCTGCAATCCAGTCCTGACCGGCCGACGATGCCTCGAGACCGCGCTGGATGCCAACGGTGAAAATTCCGTCGGGTCCACCCACCCGCCGTTGAAATTTGTCCCAGTCGGTGTTGCGCAAAACAGCTTCGAGGTACGACGCGCCATTAGAGGCGTACCGCTGAGCACAGCGGGCTTGTCGCGCCGGCGTATGCGCGACCGGGAAGGTTTGATTGAAGTCCACCCAGCAGTACTGCGTTCCTATCCATAGCGTGTCGGAGGCGACCATGTTGCGAAGGTTGCCGATCGCGAACTCGATCGAGGTCAAATTGCCCAAGAGCACAGCCCGAGCATACGTTGTGTGGACTGCGACGACCGTGGGCGTGGCGCTGTACTCTTTTGTGACGCTGGCCTCGGGCGCCAAAACAGCGAGCGAGGGCTCGATAGCCGTTTGCAGCAACTGGTTCAAGCTGTCTGTGACAAAACCCTCGTACCCGCTCGCATTGTAGTTGGGCCACCACAGGTCGTTGGCCAAGACGGGTGCAAGCAGCGAGAGGTACCAGAGCCCCGAGCCGAGGGAGAAAGCCATCGACATGTAGCCGACGGCGACTCGGAGTTTGGCTTGCACCGGCCACCGACCGCTATCGTGCATCGGCCCTGGGCCGGCACCAGGCACGATGCGGTTCATGGCGCAGGTCGAACTTTCCTAGCGAAACGGCGCTATAACGGGTGCCATAACGTGCCGCGACCCCCGTTGCTGGCAAAGAGCAAACCAATCATGCCTTGATAGAGGAAGGCTCAAGCCTCCTCTCTGGCAGTCGCAGGTTCGCATTGATGCTATTCACAACCACGCGGTCTCAGAATAGCTGGCGAGCGTCGCCTGAGGTATCGGCCTACGAGGAATACTTCGGCTGTCGCTGAATCTTGCTACAGGGCGGCGTAGCCTCATGGACAGCGTGCTGTCTGGTGCGGGTCGTCAACTCAGAATGGAGAAAGCCACTGCGTTTGACGAAGCTGCTAACTCGAGCGTTGCCATTTACTTTCTACGTTGGCTCTGCGTAAGCTGGAGACCCACGCATCTCTTTCCCGACACCGTCTGCTCTCAGCTAAAACCCTCGCCCCGGCCTCTGGCTGCTGCCATCAAAGGCCGCGGCACCTGCGCCCTCCTCGACGACGTTCCGGCTGTGGATCGGGCTGTCGTGCGCTGATTGGTCCATTATTTGGTGGTGCGATGTCGGTAGTATTAAATTATCAATTCATTTGTATGGGATTATGTAATTAAAAAGCTGCGGTAATTGATTGGAGCGGCCAGATCCAATAAGACACGATGCCAGCCGACGGGAAGGTGGTCAAGAAGACCAAGAAGGTCAAGGCGTCCAAGCCGCTGGCTGTTGCGCCCGGCAGCAACTGGGAGAAGCTCAAGGCTAAGGTGTCAGTGCCGGCCAAACCGTCGACCAAAGCCAAGAAGCAGGACCTGCAGGTCGCTGCCAAGGTCCGCACCAAGAAGCCCAAGGCCGAAGCCACCGTGGACTGGATTGATACGAGCCTCATCGTGGCCATGGATTGCGAAATGGTCGGCGTTGGCACGGGCGGCACGCGCAGTGTCCTAGCTCGCTGCAGTATCGTCGATTTCAACGGCAACGTCGTGTACGACGAACACGTCAAGCCGCTCGAGCGAGTGACGGACTTTCGCACGCACGTGAGTGGCATTCGCGCCAAGTCGCTTCGCGATGCCATTTCCTTTGAGCAGGTATGTCCACCTTTCCTCCGGCCCGCGACTCACGCCTGCGACGCAGTGCCAAAAAGACGTTGCAGCCATCTTCGACGGCAAGATCATCGTCGGTCATGCTCTACGGAACGATATGCAGGTGGGTCGCCACCGTCGCCGCAATTTACTCACGTCGCGAGGATGTAGGCACTCATGCTCACGCACCCGAAAGGTATGATCCGCGACACGACCAAGTACCGCCCGTACATGCGGCGTAAGGTCAACGGCACGGTACGTTGTCATGGCTGGCCGGGAGGTCACACTCCCGTAGAAACTGTACCCCAAGTCCCTCAAGCACTTGGCAGAAGAGGTGCTTAAGAAGACGATCCAGACCGGCGAGCACGACTCCGTTGAAGATGCACGCACAACGCTCGATCTGTACAAACGGGCGATGGTGCCGTGGGAGAAAGCCATCAAGGCCAGCAAGGCGCCGGGGCTCCTGGTAGGCCAGCAGCCGCCGCAGTTGCACCCCAAAACCAAGGCCGTCGTATCGTCTAAGCCCGCGACCGTCGACTCGGATGAGGACGAGTTTGACGCCGCCATTCGCAACATGGAGCAGGGACGAACCAAGGCCATCAAAGGCTTTGCCATCCCCGATGCCAAGCAGCTGTCGCTCGCCGAGTACGATGAGTAGTAGCTGCGTTAAATACACCTGGTTGGCCCTAGATCGATTTGTCTTGCGTGCGACCACGGTCGTCCAACGCGTTCTGTCCAACGGCGACAAGTCGCGCCGTTGGTGTCCAGGTCGGCACATTTCAATAGTACGATGACAACGCACATAGAGCTGGAGGCTCCAGACGGGTACGCCAACACGGTGACGCCAAAAGTGCTCGAGGTGCCGCCTCCACCCGGGTGCAGCGTCCTCTTCATGCTCTTCCTTGCGGCGCCCAAGATGGCCATGAACATGGCGTGGGCAGCGCAATGGGCAGCCTTTGGTCCACTGCTCGAGACGCTCGTGCCCAGCTGGGTGGTGCAGCTGGTGCAGATTGTCGGGCCCGCGACCGGCCTCCTAGTTGCACCCACCGTCGGCGTGCTAAGCGACACGTGCACGAGGTAGCCCATAATGCAGCGTCGCCACTGATTGCCGGTCTTGTAGTCCGTTCGGGCGTCGGCGCCCCTTCCTCGCCTTTGGCGCCGCTTCGAGCGCGCTCTGCTGGGTGCTCATGATGTATGCGCGTGAGCTCGGCGTTGCGCTGGGCGACTCGGCCTCCCACCAGCCGTACACGGCGCTGGTGACGATCGTGTGCTACGTGTGGATGGACATTTCGGTGAACATCACGCAGACGCCCGTGAACCTCATTCTCGCCGATTTTGCCGGTTCGCGTCAGGTAGTGTGCGTGAGTCGACGCCTTTGACCCTATGGTCCAGGTGCTGGCAGCATCGATCGGCCAGGGCTACTCGATCACCGGCTCGTTCTGCGTCTCGGGCTACATCCTTGCCTTCGGTCCCGCCCACGAGTCGATCCACGCCTTTCTGTGGATGCTCATCGTGGTCATGCTGCTCACTGTTGGCCCCGTGTGCGCCTGGGCAAAGGAGACTCCTCTGGCGCAACCGTCGACGCCCGTGCCGCGCGGCCGCCAGGTCATGCGCGCACTCGGTGCCGTGTACACGGGCCTGCGGACGCTACCGCGCGAGCTAGTGGCGTTCTGTGTGTGTTTCTTGCTTGTGCAGTACGGATACACCGCCTACAACGGCGCCAAGGGCCAGTTCTTTGGACTCGTCGTGCTCAACGGCACTGCCGATGGCGCCAACGCCTGCGCTTCGGTGCACTCCGTTTCCCGCGCCGGTTGTAACCTCCGCGTAGGCGTGTTCGGCCGGCCAAGCTGCCTACAACCGCGGGGTGCAGTTAGCCGGCGGTGTTACTGACACCATCTTCAACGCCGTCGGGCTCGCCTACATGCTAGCGCTGCCGCCACTGGTGCGCTGGTGCGGCGGCAAGGCCGTGCTCACGGCGTCGATGGTGCCCCAGGCGCTGCTCATCGCAATGGCCTTCTCGCGCTCGGTGCCACTAAACGTGGCGCTCGTGGTGCTATGTGCTGTCACTCAGAACGCCGTGTTTGCGATGCAGATCCCTGTGATCCTCCACGTCGTCGGTCATGGCGATGAGAACCAACTGGGTCTATACGCCGGCGCGTTCAACTCGGCCAACTGCGCCGGCCAACTGCTCAACTTCGCCGTAGCCTCGGCGCTTGTGCAGACGCCCATGGGTCATGCGCTGCCTGTGCTCGTGGGTGGTGTGCTGAGCCTCGCCGCCGTCGTCGTAGCCGCTGTTGCCCTTCAAATGGAGGGCATGTAACCTTGTGCCTCGACACTCGTCCTCTGTTCTTGCCATCGTGGCATCGGCGCAGTAGTAATACACGATGACATTGAGACGCCTCGATACATTCATTCATCGCTCGCATCGCTGAGCTGGCGTCGGCGGTCGCGCGGAATGCCCGTGTCCTGGTCGCCGTCGTAAAAGGTGGTAAGATCGACGTCGGGCTCGACGACGAGGTCGATGGACTCGAGCCGGAGGCGCTGCGAGGCGTCGGTATCGCTGGCCACTACACAAGTTTATGAGCCAGCCGGCTAACGGCAGCGTGTACGAGGCAAGGGTGCAGATCCCTGGTATGTCATGAGCGTCTGGTATGTCAAGAGGTCCTTCTCGAAGGCTTCTCCAAGCGCCCTTCGCCTACGATCGTTGGTTGCATGAGCCGCGGGACTGGCGTCGATGTTGCCGCACCGTTCCTCTTGACGCTGCCGCATGCGCAGCTCCTTCTGCACCATTTTGCCGTGCTCGTACTGCTCGAGTTCTGTTTGCTACGGGTGCATGAGGTAGAGAATTGCAGGGCGACCCACTTGCTGCATGGCAAAGAGAGCATTTTCGGTCGTGAGGTGTTCTTCTGTTTTGGTCCTAGCGCTCACGTTGGATGGCGGCTGCAGTGGCCGACATACATGAGTCCCTGCTCAACTTCTTCCATTATGATGACGAGCGACTGAATCGAGTCCCTGGCCATCTCATGTGAGCATGAGCGAAGGGCACGGTGCCTACCGGATGGATCGGATGTCGTCGGCAATCTGCGTCAGGCAACCAAAGTTGTGCTGAATGAAGAGGGCGCTGTGGGCTTCCTCCGTAACTCGTCGCCGGGTCGCCGCCAATTTGGCCGACAGCATTTCCCCGCTGGATGTGCATTAGTCTTTTAGGTTAACCTGGCGGCTCATACCTTTCAAGCAGCGCCTTGTGGCCCCGGTCGACCTGTTGCTGACGATACGCCATCGAGGCAAAGAACGGACCGCCGAGGACTTCGTCGGCGTCCTTGGACCCAAGCGGCGGCGGCGTGCTCGAGACGGGAGCCACGACGACCTGCGCTGTCGCGGAGGCCACGGCAGTGATCTTCTCCGACGCCGAGTTGACGCTCGAGTGCATGCGATTGTTGATGTCGATGGAGGCGTTGTTGACTGTAGTGATGGTCGCCGTCGCCACCGCGCCGAGACGCTCCGAGGCCGAGCTCAGGTTCACGGCCATGCGCTGGTTCATGTCGACGGCGTGGCCCTCGACGGACGTCTTGAGCTGCTTGCTGCCCTCGAGGACACGCAGCTTCAGGTTGTCCAGCATGCTTCGCCAGCTGCCACTCTTGCACCAAAAGGAGATATGAATCGATTTTTATTCCATCGGATTTTATTGAATTTCGACCGGCGGCGAAGATCGGGTGCCGTCGACGGATTGACGCGGGTCACGGCCAAAAAACACTGATGCGGGGCCAATGCGCGCGCCGTGGTCTCTCTGGCCTAGCACCGCTACCCGCTCATCGCCCCACTGCATCGCCTCGCGCGTCGCCTGCGCCACGGGCTGTCATGTCGTCCAGCCGTGTCGCAGCGCTCCGTAACGTCTCCATGCCGACTGCTTCTCTGGGCTTGTGCGACGATGTCGCCTCCCCTCGAGGCCTCTCGGCAATGACCCCGGGCGTCTTGTGGAAGCCACAACAATGGTGGCCCGTCTGAAACTGTGGCTTATCTTTAGCAGCATTGACTTATTTCCGATTCCCGCCATGCTGGCGCGCATGCGACTGGCCGCGCTGGAGCCACGCCGGCCATCTCTCGCCACGGCGCTCCAGGCTCCCAGCAAGGTACGCTCGCGCCACATCCGCGCCTCCATAGCCTTGCATCTCTAGGCGGTCGAGAAGCTGCGCAGCATCATCACAAACGAGCTCCTCACAGTGGCCAAGCACGACAAGCTTCTCAACGCGACGTGCAAATGGCAGGACGAGCTGCTGCGACCGCCGTCGGCGCCCATCGTCCGCCTGCAGGTCATGTCCAAGCATCGCCTCGTTGGCTTTCTCGCCTTCTACTACCTCGTGTCGGTCTCGCTGCTCTCGGTCATTGCGTGGGACGGCACGCAGGCTGTGTACTGGACGCCGCCCGTGACGACTGTAGGCGGCTCGGCGCTGCTCGAAGTGTCGCCCGTCACCGAGTCGTTTGGCCTCCACCTCACATCGCAGTCGGCGGCCTTCCTCGACGCCATCGTCGCCAACGCCACGGGCACCGGTTCGATCGCACTTTATGCCTTCGCCGACATGCAGACCGTCGACTTTACAGACGTGCCGTGGACGCGACTGTCGCCGACGGAGGTCGCTTGCCCGCCCTTCAGCATTGTGTACAACTGGCTCTACCAGCTCAAGATCGACATGTACTCGGTCGTCCATGCCAACATCACGATTACGTCGGCGGAGCCGGCAACGCTCGTCGGCGTTACCACCTTCACAGCGCCGTACATGGTGGTACTCATGTCAGCCGTGCTAACCGCCATCAATATCCCGTGTGCCATATACTTCGCCTACCGCATTCACGGCTACGCCGACCCAACCCGCCCGCTGCCGCAGTGGGCGTGGACGCAAGGCCTGCTAGCTGCCGTGCAGCTTAACATCTGCCTGCCCTACAGCGCCGCCGAGTACTACGCGATCGTGCACGGCGTCGCCGTTTCAGAGTCATGGCGCATCTTGGGCTTCTGGTCGCGGCTGCTGGGAAAGAACGGCGCGCGACTGGCGGTGCTGCTCTTTTGTGACGGCATGGCCACGACCACCCCGAGTCGTGCGGGCCACTTTTACGCCAAGAAGCTCACTGCTGTCGCCGTGCTCACGGGCGTTCAAGGCGCGTACCACTTCGTGTCGTCGGCGACGACGGAAGCTGTTCTCTTGACGCTCACAATGTGGCTCGAGTTCCTTGTGCAGTGCGTCATGGTGGTATGGCTCACGCACCGGCGCGGTCGGCGCGTGCGCCAGCAGCCCTACCGCAGCGCCACCTTCCAGTACACCACGTTCGGCGTCATTTCGTTCCTCGTCGTGCCCGTCGCGCTGTCGTCGTTGTACACGCTTGTGCGCCAAACCATCGTGGCGTCGGCCGCCATCGACCAGTCGCCGCATAAGCAGCAGGCGCTGTGGCTTGGGGCGCTCGTCCGCGACCAAATGTTTGCGTGGATCGTGCTCAAGTGTTACATCCCGCTCCCGTCAGCAAACTCGCGGCGGGCGGCGACAACTCGGTGGCTCGCAGCAGCGCCGGCCGAAGGCGACTTCGTGCTCACCGAGGCCGACGACGCGCGGCCGTCGGTGTTTTGCCTCGAAACCGCTGTGACGATGCTCAACCTTTCGGTCGCAAGCTACTATACGACGCACCACCACCTGCATTCTGCGTCGTCCTTTGGGCACTTGGGCAAGGATCTGCCGGCGCTCGACGTGCTCGATTGCGAGTTGCTGGCGGCCTTCCATGACCCGGCGACCGATACCAACGCGGTGCTTGTGCACCAAGAGGCCAAGAAGCGGTACGTGCTCGCATTCCGCGGCACAGGCAGCATCAAGAACTTCTTCACGGACCTTAAATCGCGCCAGATGCGCCTGCCGGGCACCGACTACCGGTCGCCAGCGCAGGCCAAGAAAGGCGGCCATCGAGATCGCGTGCACGTCCATTCGGGCTTCTACCAAGCGTACACGACTCTGCTTGAGCACATTCACGCCGCTATCGACGCTATTCCGGACGGCAGCCGCGTGGTCACGACGGGCCACAGCCTCGGCGGCGCGCTGGCGACGATCGCAGCACTCGACATGGTACTCAAGCACCCAACGCTGCACGTGAGCATGTACAACTTCGGCAGCCCGCGCGTAGGCAATCACACGTTCCAGGAGCTGTTCAATGCCAAAATCCCGGCGTTCCGGGTCGTCAATGACGGAGACGTCATCACGCAGTACCCCAAGCGGGACTACACCAACGTCGACTTGGAGGGTGTTTGCGTGTACAAGCACGTGGGCAGCGAGATCACGTTGCTCTGTGGTGGCGACGCCGTCCGCGGCATCGTCGTCAAACCCACCATTGTCGACCGCCTCTTCGTACTCGCGCACCGCAACAACTTTGTCGCCCACCAGCTTGGTAGCTACCGCGCCAGCTTCCGCTCCCTCATGCACAGTGGCTCGGACCGGCTCTGCTATCAGCGCACGCCGACACCAAGCCAGCCAGTGTCCCGCGATGGCAGCGACCGGGCCTTGTCATGTCAAGCGGCGTTGGACGACTCGTGCGATGTGCCAGCGGATGTGCTTCCGTGCCAGATAGAGGTCGATGCCACCGACGTCGCCATCGAGGTACCAGAGCCCACCTGCGATGCATGTGCTACGAGTAGTCGAGAACCATGAACGAGCTCATTGTCGTTGGGAGCGGGGACTTGTGCAAATGGAAAAAAGTGCAAAATGGGAAAGTGCACCTTGGTGTACTTAAGGAATTGGCCAATCAGTGCGCAGTTTGCATATTCTAGCGGCCAATGGGAATGGCGGACGGCGATCTTTGAGAGCCGCTGCGCCGACGGGCACACGCACAAAGCGCAGATGGCGCTGGTTTGGGCCACATCAGCAGTCATTCACGGCCACTGATGGCGCGCGGCTGGAGGTGTCTTGACGCTAAGTCATTCTGTGCTGTCACCGTTCGAGGCGCGGAACAAGGAGGGCGACGGTGTGGATGCAAGCGGCGATTGGTAGGTGGCAGCTACAGCATCAACACGTCCAGGAGCTACCGTGCTGATGACCCAGGGGCCACCGAAGTTCGATTTTGGACATTGTCGAAGCATCAGGCGGGATTTGTTGTCACCTGGGCCTGGAAGGACGAAAAGCGATGGAGCGAGGTGACGGACGGTCGCTTGAGGTTGACGCTCTCCGAGGTGCTCGAGGCGGTCGTCCTCTGGACATCCTAGGCGAAGTGCTGCTGGTGATGTCGGTATGCAGCTTGCGAGGCGCCTCGCCGATTGCATGCGCCATTTGGCACCCTTGACGGGCTTGACGAGAACTCGTACAATGATTCGTCAAAACTCGAAATATTCCAGCCAATGGCCAAGCGACACTGGAGATGGAGTTTCGATGCGCAGCACAACAGAAGCATGCCAGGCGACGCACCAACAACCAGGCGCCTGACGCGCAGCATGACGTCGGCTGGCGTCTCGGACGACAGCGCTCCTGCGCCCAAGAAGGCCAAGAAGGCTTCCGCGCCGCCCAAGCCCATCCCTAAACTCCTATACGGCCAGATCGACCCGATCGCCCGCGATGCGCTGTCCAAGGATGACACCGTGACACTCGCCCTTATGATTGGGGCTGACGGCGCGCGCGTGGACGCCTCGCTAGCGCTCGTGGACATTCCCACCAACACGGACAAGTACTACCTTCTGCAGGCCATCCAGGCCGGTGAAAGCTACCACGTGTTTGCGCGCTGGGGTCGCACAGGCACGGCGGGGCAGAGTAAGCTTGACGGGCCCTTCACTGCGGTCGAGGCCCAGGCTGCGTTCGACGCCAAGTTCCTGGACAAGACGGGCAACACATGGGCGACGCGGGCGGCTTTTGCTGCGCAAGCCGGCAAATACGACTTGCTGCACGTCGACTATGGGGCCAAGAACGGTGGCGAATGGGAGTACTACATGGACGACCACATCGACGACAAGCCCACGGGCTGGCACCCGTACACAGAGGAAGGGTGCAACCAAACCGAGATGCTCTGGTCGACGTTCCAGTCCAACCAGTCGTACCAGCAGCGTATCGTGATCTCGGGGTACTTTTCGTACCTTGTCGACCTCGTCCACATGACGCAAACCAACGTCAAGACACAGAAGCAGCGCCACATCCGGCGCACCTTCAATGGCATCGTCACCGCCTCGGCCGCCGCCCACGCGTTGCCCGTCCCCCAGGTCGCCGCCACCGATGCCATGACCACCGCTACTGCCACCGATGCCACCGACGACGCCACCGCAACCGAAACGCATTGACACCGATTCTACTGTAGCATTAAATATGGCACACTGCGTTGTTCTAACTATCTGTACTTGTCCGAGATCCGCTCGAGGGTCGTCAGGATCGACTCCATCTCGTCGGCGGGATTCGCTTGGAGCTCCTTGAGCTTGAGCGGCGGGTCGACCACGACGACCGGAGCCTTGGTGCGAAGGCTCGGGCGGCGTGCCTGCACCTCGAGCGTCGCAATGTACGCGTTGCGGTCGCGCAGCTGCAGCTCCACGAGCTCCTTGTCTTTCTTGGCGCGTTTGTATTTGTGTAGCTGGCTTTGGTACTGTTTCTGCAGTGCCTCGATCTCAGCCACGAGTTCCTTCGTGTGGGCTTCAACCACGCGCTGCATGTGCTGCAACTGGGCGTCGTGGCTGCTGCTGCCCTGTGCCTGGAGGGTGCGCACTTGCGCCTGCTGCGCAGCTAGCTCCTTCTTGAGCACGTGGGCCATCGTGCGAGCATCGCGGTACTTTGTTTCAAGCTCCTTGAACTGCGTGCGCTCGGCCTCGTACCGGGCGATCTACGCAAGCATGAGCGAGATGCACCGGCGGCATTGCTCTACCTTTTGCTTTGCCGTCTGCACCATGGCCCGGAGCGCCACGATGTCGGTGCGGTCCTTCTTGGCCTCCGCGAGCACGTCGGCCAGCCGGCCGTCGAGTGCGCTCGTCTGTTCAGCAGCGCGCTGCTGTCGGTCCAACAGTGCCCGCAACTTAGACTCGGAGGCCTTGCGCTTGACAAGGTCTGACTCAAGCTTGGCGATTGTGGCCCGGTTGTCTGCGCACTGCTGCTGCAGGGCGGGCAGCTCTGAGGCCGCCGCGACCTGTTCCCGCAGGGCGCGGTTGGCGTCTGTGAGCGTGGCCACGGACGACATGGCCTCGCGGTGGTTGGCCTCCAGCTGCGCCAACTGTCGCGTGGCGTCGCGGCCGGCGGCAAGTTCGCGCTCCTGCGCCGCGAGCTGCGTCTCAAGTTCGCGCACTTGGTTTTGCCAAACAGCCTTAAGCTCCACTTGGCGTTGGAGGTTCGCGCACTCGGCGCGCACGGTGGACAGTTCGGCTTGGGCGGTTGCGAGAGCGTCGTCGTCGCGGAAGAGCTCCTGGAAGCCTTCATCGAGATGGTGGCCGAGAAAGCCTCGGCACTGCTGCAGCTGGACGAGGTCGTCCTGGGCCTTGGCCACGTCCTTTGTGAGGCGCGCCACGGTAGCCTCCAGCTGGGTGTTGGTGTGCGCAAGGGCTTGCTGCGCGCGTGCAGCGTCCTCAAGCTTGGCATTCAAAGCAAAGAGCGACCGATCCTTGTCAGCGCTGGTCCGCTGGCTCTCGGCGAGCTGTGTCTGGAGCGTGGCAACGCGCTGGAGCAAGGTGTCCTTGTCCTTCTTGAACTGCGCCTCGAGCTGGCCCCGGAGCAGCCGAATCTCTTCGCGAAGCGTCTTGACGAGGATACTTTGACCGGACGCGCTTGTCGCGGCCTGTGCTTGCTGTAGCCGCAGCGTCAGCGACTCGACAGTCTTTGCCGCTTCGTCGGTCTTAGCGCGCCACGTCGCTGCGTCCGCCTCATGGGCGCGAGCAGCGGCCTCAAGCTCTGTGCGCTCGGCCCGCATCTGGTCGAGTTCGGAAGAAAGCGATGCGAGGAGGGATTCCTTGGACTGCAGCGTGGACGAAGTCGTGTCGCGCGCTGTCTGCGCTGACACTGCTCGTGACCGCAAGTCGTCGATGGTTTCTTCCTTTGCCTTAAGCTCGGCCTCGTAGTCTCGTCGGATTGCACGACTCGCTTCTTCCTGAGCTTTGCACTCGGCTTGGAGCGTCGCCACTTGCCGCTTCCACGTGGCTTCCTTCTGCTCGTAGCTCGATTCCACCTTCTCGATGGCCGTGCTGAAGCCCTCGATGCTGCTTGCCGCGTCCTGAATCTGAATTTGCAGTTCGTAGTTGGTCACCGTCAGCTCGCGGTTCTCGCGCCGCAGCCGTTCGACCTCGTCCATGAAGTCATTCCGCGTCGTGGAGCCGCCGAGGCTTTTCGGGGGCGTTTGAAACGTGGAGCCGCGGGGCATCTGGCTATCACCCATGAGCCTACACGCGCCATGAGTCTACTATGCACCATTTAACCCACACCCACCTCCGCAGGCGGTCGAGCTCGGCAGCCTGGGCTGCCTCCCGCTGGCGCAGGTGCGCGACCTGCTTGGCCAACATCTCGGTCTGGTCCTTCTCGGGGGAAGGGGTCACGGGCGACCGTGCAGGCGACGCGGACTCGGCTGTTGGCGGCGTCACGAACGCCGGGCCCCCCGGGGCGCGCGGGCGCTTGGGGGTGGCAAACATCCTCGAAAACCCAAAATTGGCCATTTCAAATTTCCGGCCGTTGCCCGCCCGATAAAATAAATCTGCATCCATAACTTGCGCTTTGTATGTATCTTTAAATCGGTCTATTTTACAACAGGTTTTGGAGGGAGATGGCGGGGTAAAGAGGGCGCCAAGACGCTGTGCTGTGATTGGCTAAAATTCCGCCACGAAGTCGTGTGATTGGCGGAACTAATGCATTGCGCGCCGGCACCAGTCACGGCCTGGGAGACGCCGCGGCAGGCAGTGGGACGCGGGCGGCACCGCTGGACGTGCGGTGCACGCGGAGGATGTACATCTTGTCTTGTGGAGTAGCTAGGAGCAGCAAGCACACCGGGATCTTGTCTGGGTCCATGCACGGCCGCGACACTGCATCGATACAAAACCACTCGTGTTCTTGGTGCTTACTACGGCTCGTCGACGGCGAATGTGTACTCGAGAACCCCTTCGGACGCGTGGAAAGCCACGGCGCAGTCTAGCACGCTTGAAGGCGACGACTCAACGACAGGGAGGAAGCGCACGGCCTGCTTGGCGTCGACCTGCGACGGGCCAGTGGCCACCACGATCGTAGCTGCGGCGTCAAGCGCGTACTCGACCCAGAGGATTACAGCGTTCATGGCAATGCTCTTGTCGGTGATAGGCTCAGTCCAGCGGCGCTCGAAGGGCGCGATGGTTTCCGAGAAGCGCAGCGGCAGCACCTCGAAGGGCGCTGTCACAGGCGTGTACGGGTACATGTATGTAGGGAACGGAAAGTCGCGCCGAAGGTACCCGCCTTGGAGCGCATCAAAGTAGGCGTGGTCAAAGCCCGACACGCTCTGCACTTGGCCAAAGCACTCGTGCAAGTGTTCGAACGCGACACCCATCGCCATGACACGTCCGCTGTGCGGTACAAAGCGCGCGTTGGCCGCGAGCAGATCTACCGCAGCCCCATGAGATCCTTCATCCCTACATGCCAAACGTACGCTGCACAGCAGTGCGCCGGTACCAAAAGTTGAGTGCCTGCCAGATCGGCAAGTTCTGCATCGCGTAGTAAAACGGCTCCCCGACGACCAAGTCCACGGGTGCCGCCTTGTGCAGATGGTCCGGGAGCAGCCCCTTGACGCCACTGCATAGCACCGACACCTTGTCCCCGAGTCCATTGCCCTCGAGCAGCTGCGAGAAGATGCGCGCCGACACCTCCTTGGACTCGATGCTCGTCACGGCGTCGACGGCTGTCGCAGCCAGCATCGCGCCAAGCGAACCGTCGCTGACGTCGAGCGCGTTGGTGGCGCCAGCGCCCGCGGCCGCGATCGCCGCTCGGTACGCGGTCGTGCGCTCGGTGGAGGCCAGCATGCTAATGCGCTCGGCGTTGCAGATGAGGTGCATGCCACACACGCAGGGTGGCACGTCGTGGTCGACCTTGAGCTTCTTGGGCAGTGGCACCGGCTGGTGCACTTGGAACCAGACGCGCAGTGAGTCGTGCAAGGTCACAAGGCTAAGCTCGTCGCCGGCGGCCACTTGGCGCTGCGTTGCGAGCGGGAAGGCCACCGGCACCCAGTGGTCCTGCCACTTCTGCGCGCCGGGGGCCGTGCAGTACGTGCGGCCGCCGCCAAAGTCAACGGTCCACCACATGAGCACAGCATCGAGCGAGCCGGCGGCCGCGACGACCACGGGCGTCGTGCTGTCAACGACGGCGGTGGCAGCGAGTGGCGCGGCAAAGTCGAGCTGCAGGACGTCGACGGGCGCCGAGAGGTCCACGGGCGCAAGGTGCGCGTTGGTCGTGTGCAGTGGCAGCGCCACGCGGCCGCCAGTGCAAGCCCAGGCGGCGTCGTTGCGGGCGAGGCGGACACCGTCGGCAACGGCCACGCCCGCAAGGCTGTTCATACGAAACAGCGCCTCGCTTTGCACGAGCTTAGCGTGTACAGTAGCCAGCCGCGGGACGATGACAGGGTCCGTCTCCACAAGGAGGTGCGTCCGGGCGTGGTGCAGCGTGGGCAAAATGCCTTCGCCCAGGAGCAGCGAGTCGAAGAGCTCGGACACGAGCATGTCGGCGCGCGCCGGGATGTCCTCGGGGATGCGCAGGTCGGTGGAGCGCTTCGGGAGCACTGTGATGCGGTCGGCGAAGCCGTTGGCGGCCGTGACGTGTGTGGCGATGTCGGCCATCGTCTCGAACATCTCGCACGCGTACACGTGGGCAGCGCCGTGCTTGGCCGCGAGCATGGCCTACGACCGCGGTGTGAGACAGCGAGAGGTAAAGGGGTGTACGAGAAGGCCCGTGCCGGTGCCAATGTCGAGCACTACGGGGGCCCGGCCGTGGCGCGCGATGAACGCCGCGATGCCGTGCTGGATGCCGTGCTCATATGCGGCGTTGCGGTCCGTGTCGCGGAGCATGGAGGTCATCTGGGACATGGCCACGACGTTCTTGTACGTCTCAGCCGCGTCTTCCTCCTCGACCCACATGAGCCCGCCGCTCTCAGGGTTGAGTCGCGATGCGAGCACCACGGTGGACACGCCCTCAATGACCTCGCCGTCATCCTCGTACGAGTACGGCATGCTCGTGACGATCGTCTCCTCGGCGCTGGCCGTATCGAGGATGTCCTCGAGGTTCGGCGCCGCGGCGTCTTCCGCCTTGAAGTCCTCGCCCACGACGGCCCCGCTGTACTTGTCCGCTCCGTTGTACATGATCCAAAATATCAAAATTGTTGGTCCCTGGGTTTATCCCGGGACGGCTTGGGACAAACCACGGGCTGCCATCAGAGACGTCAGTGGGCACGGCTGCCAGCGCACCTTCCGAGCCCGATCCGTCACGGCATGCGGTCCTTATCCCGGCCCCCCATGAGGCACATGCGCGACGCGATGTTCGTCCTGGTAAGAGCAGAGAGGTCTATTCATCGGCGGGTGCCGCATTACTTTCGGCGGCCACCAAATTCGGCGCAGATCGCGGTCGAGACGACGTCGTGGACACGCGTCTCGAGCGCATCGGGCCACACCTCGTTGTCCGGATGGCCTGCGCAGGTAGTTGCATGAGAGGCTCGCTCCTCGGGCACCGGGTAGCTCACCTTGCAGCAGCTGCAAGAGCTCGGGCTCCACGGTCTCGAGCGTTGTCATGACGTGGCGCACGACATCCCAGACGGGCACGGGGTTGGGCAGCCGCAGGACGTACTGGTTGGCGATGATGAAGGCGCCGACCGTGATCGCCGTCGCACTCTCGCTCTGGAACGGGCGCTACATGGTGTAAATCCCAGGTTTGTCCCATGGATTTCGACGAACTTGGTTGAAAAACTGCTGCACGAGCTCCCGCGAGTCGAGGACGTCCTGGTCCTCGGGCTCCGTCTCGAGGCCGAAGCCCTTGGCCAGCGTCACGTTGCCATGCACGACGTGGCCATCGATGATCGTGGCGCGGATGTGCTGCATGCACTTCCACAGCGCAGCCTTCTGGAACGGCGGGCCGCGCACGGACGCGCCAGGTGCAAGGCAGTCGATGGGCGGGTACACCTACGCGCGTCCATGAGCTTCGTCGCCGCGCCACGGCGTACGCGACGCAGGTTGAGGCTTGAGTCGAGCGCGACGTGGTCGTCTACCATCGACACAAGCGCCTCTTGGAACGCTACGCGCCGTAAGCTTCAGGCCGCCAGTCGACCCACGTACCCGACGGCACGTCCTCCTTCCCGGGCGTGTCTGCGAGCACAAGCGACGACAGCGATGTGCCGCCGCGCGCCGCAGAGAACTGCGTCGAGCGCTCCATGAGGTTGGCGTGGCCGCTGAACGTGGTGCGGGCCGCCTTGGGCACCTTCATTGCCTGGAGCAGGCTCTCAACCACTGTCGTGTGCGCAGCCAGGTCGTCGTAAAGCACGACGGCCTTGCGCCCGTCGCCGCCCGCGATGAAGTGCTCGGCAATCGTGCATCCCGCAAAGGGCGCAAGGTACTGCATGATGAGCGGTTGGCGGTCGTCGGCGGCAACGATCGTCGTGTGTGCCAGGGCGCCCAGATCCCCGAGCAGCTGGACAATCTGGTTCACCCGAGCCGGGCTTTTGCCCACGGCCACGTACACAAAGCGGGGCATGGTGGCTTCGGCACCGGCGTGCTTCTTAACCTGCTGCGAGATCATGTCGATGGCGAGACGCGTCTTGCCGCTGCCGCTACAAGCCCGTGCTGAGTGCTGAGACCAGCGAGAATGACTACCGAGGCCCGAGCACGGCGAAGCGTTGCCCATACGCCAGCGGGTGCAAGCAGTCGATGACGTGGATGCCCGTTTCCCATGGGTGCTTGAGGAGGCCGCGCTCCATCATGGTCGGAATCGCCGCGCGCATGCACGGCCGGCGTTCAAGCGAAGCGTCCAACGGTCCCTTGGTGTCCATGACTTTGCCGAGAGGGTCGACGACCTAGGACCGTTAGGCACTGTGGGCAGACAACGACGCTACCCGTCCGAGGAGTGAGTCGCCGACAGGGATGCTTAGGTTGTTGCTCGCAAGCTCAACACGCATGCCGAGGGCGAGACGGCTTGCGTCGCCAAACACGGCGACCCGCGCGCGCTTTTTTGCAAGGTCAAGCACGATGCCTTGGCCCACCTATAGCCCTCGTCAACGTGCGATTCCGCAAAAAGGACGCACGAGCTGGTCTTCTTCGTCAAAGATGTCGACCGTCGAGTTGAGCGACGCATGCTTGAGACCAGAGACAACACCGACGCCTTGTGTGAGAGCGAGCAGCAGCCCCGACTCGGCCAGCTCGTCGCCCTCGCGCATGATGGCTTCCTCAAGCTGGATTTCCACGGCCGACTTAGCCTCGAGCGAGCCCCGAGCGATCTTGAGCAGCGCTTCCTCCTCGCCGGGGTTGTACCCGTATGAAGGCGTTGAGAAGAACGCGGCTCGCACCGGCGCGCGATGGCGCAGCGCCCGCCGACCGACGGCGAGAGTCACCTTGCGGAGCAGCATCGTGTGTGGTGCTCGTGGTGATTGGCTCCAGCCACGAGATCCGGATAGCCTCCGGTTGTATCCATAAATTCGCTAAAACAAGCTCACCTTGCGAAGGCTGATTCGCTTAGATAAGTAGCTCGGTGGAGCGGAGGGTTCCCGCCGTGCCTTGACCAGTCACACCGCAAGCACCACCAACGTCCTTTGCACAAGCCGACGGCCACGGGCTACAGTGCCTCAGGCCCGCATCCACAGGTCGCCTCGTTGTCAAGAGGAGCTGCGCGGCTGATACTCTTACGGCAGCATCGCAACAGCCTCGTGCATCCCACGGGAATGCTCCTTGGGAGCAATCGTTCAATCGCATTCCCTCCACAGACGCTTGTCAGTGGCGTGCCATCCTTTCAGCCGACAACTTAGCTCGCAGGCACCGTCGAGTGACGCGTCCATGGGTCCACCGCCAAGGCTTCCGAGTGATGGTCGCGGTCTGTCGGGAGTGTTGGTGGGTCGATCGCGCCGTTTGTCGTCGGTGGCATTACCACATTCACCGATCACGGAGCACAATGGCTGTCAAGCGCACTGCCGATACGACGCCCATCGACACAGCGCCCACAAAGCGCGCAACGCGCAGTACGACAAAAACTTCTTCAGCTCCTGCGGCCCAGGTTGCCAAGGCTAAGGCCGCCTCCAAGCCCAAGGCCTCCAAGGCCAAGAACTCCAAGGTCAAGACCACCGAGCCCGTGACGGCCCCAGCAGCGGCAGCTCCCACGATCGACGAAACGACGCCCGCTGCAGCGGCTTCATTTCAGCGCAAGGTCGACGACCACCTGCGGAACTCGTGCTATCACAACGGAGCGACCGTCGTCGGTGACTACGACGTCATGCTCAACCAGGTCGAGATCAAGGCGACGACGAGCAAAAACAAGTTTTACCGACTGCAGCTGCTGGCCTACCCCACCGGGCAACACGACGTCTGGACGCGCTGGGGTCGCGTCGGCGAAGCGGGCGACTCGATGCTGCTGGCCAAAGGCGCCACCTGGGACTTGGCCACGGCCACAGCGGCGTTTGAAAAGAAGTTTAAGGACAAGACCAAGAACGCGTGGGGTGTCCCCTTCGTGCCCAAAAAGGGCAGCTACGAGATTGTCGAGCTGGACGCCGCGGCCTGCGCAGTCGATGCGCCGGTTGTACTCGAGACCGGCCCCACGGCGCCGTCCGCGCTGCCAGGTCCGACGCAGGAACTGCTGCGCATGATCTTTGACAAAGACATGTTCCGATCGGCGCTGACGGCCATGGAACTCGACCCGGCGCGCATGCCGCTGGGCACGCTGAGCGCGGCGCAGATTGCCAAGGGCGTCGCCATCCTCGACAGTCTCCAGGCCGGCACAGGTGACAAGCAGGAGCTCTCGGCCAAGTTCTACCAGCTCATTCCCCACGCCTTTGGTCGGTCCACGATCCCCCCCGTGCTCGCCACGCCCGAGCAGATCGAGGCCAAGTACGCGATGCTTGCGACGCTGCACGACATCGTGGTCGCACAGGATGTGCAAAAGGCGTCGGCGGCAACCGCCCTGGTCGCACACCCTATCGACCGCGACTACGCGCAGTTGCAAGCGGACCTCGACCTCGTCGACCCGACGAGCGACACGTACGCCACGCTCACCGAGTACATCCGCGCCACGAGCGGCAACGGTCTCTGCGGGCTGCGCGACATCTGGGCCGTGCGCCGGTCGGGCGAGGACGCGTCCTTCGCCGCCTTTGATGCTGTGGACAACCACCGGCTGCTGTGGCACGGCACCAACGTGGCCGTCGTCGCCGCCATCCTCAAGTCGGGGCTGCGCATCATGCCGTCGTCCGGCGGCCGCGTCGGCAAGGGCATCTACCTCGCCAATATGCTGCAAAAATCGCGCCAGTATGTGTGCGCGGCGCGGTACAAGGGCGAGACCATCGGCTGCGTCTTCCTCGTCGAGGCCGCGCTAGGTCGCATGCACGAGATCACGTCCGACGACTCGTCCATCACAAAGGCGCCCACCGGCTCCGACTCGGTGCTCGCCAAAGGCCGCATCCACCCGGACGCAGCCCATGACCGCCACCTCAACCTCGACGGCCGGGACGTGACCGTCAACTGCGGGCCGCAGGTGTCCTCCGGGGTCCAGTCGTCGTTCCAGCACGATGAGTACCTCGTGTACCAGGAGGCCCAGCAGCGGCTGCGCTACATTCTCACATTCAAACTCTAATTTAATATCACTGATGGCGTTGACACAAGGGCAATCTCGGCAAAGTGCCAAGGGTTGGCACGGGTGTGACACGTAGTTAGGTCGATCAAGACCACTCAAGTGGCTCACGAGAGATGCTTCGTTTGGCGCCGATCCGCACGTCGCACGCCGACACACGAGCACGGACCGTCGGTTGATAACGCTTCGGTCGGGAGGCGTCATCGATTGCGCTCCGGACGCCTTTCGTCACCTGTTTAAAACACACGGGAACGGTAGTTCAAAACGCCCGAAAACCACACCCGATCTTGCGCATCAAATTGCCATTTGCCATGCAGCCGATCGACCAGCGCCGGTCGCTGCCCGCGTCCTCCTCTCACCTCGACCGCACGCGGGTCGAAATCCTACGTGTCGTCGTGCGCTCGTCCGCGGCGCGAGCCAAGCCGCACCGCGACAACACGTTCTTCATACTCAAAGTGCACAGCGGCTCCGATTACAACATTGTCGAACAGAGCTGGTCGGCCTTCCGCACACTCAAAGTCGATCTACTTGAGGCTCTCGACAAGGGCCACGTCTGCCACGGCGTCTGTGGTCCGCTGCACCGGCACCTCAAGCGTACGTTTGATGCGCCCACGAACGTCGACATCGCCACGTGGCTACGCTTGCGCTTGCGGCGGCACGACGACGCGACAATGCAGCTCTACCTCGAGCACTTTCAAGGTCTCCTCGACGCTCTGCTTCGCCTCCTTCGCCAGCATGATGTTGACTGCGTCAAGTTCCTCGGTCTTCGCGACGTTCTCGCGCGCTTCCTCCAGTTCCGTCCCACGACGGTGCTCGAGCCACACCTCGAGATGCACTCGCTG
>JNBR01001849.1:0-26574 GCA_002081595.1 Achlya hypogyna | reverse complement strand
TATTCCCGCGCCCACTGCTCATATTTCTTGAGGACGGAGCGGACCATGTGCATCACAGTTAGCACACGGTTTTCCCGACGCAAGTCACTCATATACG
Source organism: Achlya hypogyna (assembly GCA_002081595.1). NCBI lineage: Eukaryota > Oomycota > Saprolegniomycetes > Saprolegniales > Achlyaceae > Achlya > Achlya hypogyna. The sequence goes on along the minus strand of JNBR01001849.1, from coordinate 26,477 downwards.
TTAAAAGGTCCTAGAAATTAACAGGAGTAAATAACGGTTAAGAAATTGCAATAATATTCACGAAACATAATACAAATAAACAGTCGAAAAATATAATATATATATTTACTTACTTGACCAAACGCAATTTACTCAGGACAGCCACCGCCCTCGAGGCGCCGTCGCGACAGTGCGAGACTGCTCGCGATGAGCTTGCTCCGAGTGCGGCCCCACGCAAAATGGTTGACTTCGGGATACCGGTCATTTGAACAACGTTTGCAAGGGAGTGCTTCTTACGCAGTAGTAGTGTCTGCAACTTGCGTCGCAAGGTGTACGTGCGATTGTCACGCACAACAGGGCCCGTGAAGAGAGAGAGGTACGTGTCCTCGTCGATCTCTTCTTCGGACTCATCCTCGTCTGGCAGTCCAACGTTTACTTGGTCCCAATCAACGGTTGGGACGTTGTTGTCGATCGATATCGACGGCCAGGCTGCTGGATGCGCCAGCGCACGGAACACTGGATTATGCCAGTCGACGATTGGCGGAAGTGTTTGGTGCGGCGCTGACGTTGTCGGTGCCTCGGATTGCACGATATACACCTCTTTACGAAAACGGGACGCGAGGGAAGGAAGTAGTGGCATGAAGTGGTCGAATATACAAGTGTTTGTTGCTTAACGTATTAAGTCTGTCGACACCTTCGTGGCAGTCTTGGCACCATTCATCCCGTGATCAAATAATCAGAAAAGGCAAAGAATGCGGCGGGGAGAGCTGGCGGGGCAGAATACAGGTTTGCCTTTCACTATGCACGCATAGTTAAACAAGGAGGGGAACGCTGAGAATTGCCCGCGATACCTTGTCCCACTGTGCTTTTGAAAACTCGGGCAGGGTAGTCCCAGACCGATTTCGGCCGTGGGACTAAGAACCACGTGTCTGGCACACGGCCATGAAGTGCACACGTCGCCCAGCGGTTGGACCACAGTGGCCAATCCACGGTGCGCTCCGTCTCGGCGAGACCTTGTATCTGTAGTGGGAAGAAGACGTACCCCCCACTTGGTCGCTCGGCAGCTTAACTCATTTCGTTCCTAGCTATCGCCTGCATGTTAAGTGTTAAAATCGCAAATACATTCCGATGACCCTAACCATAAGGAAATATGCGGTTCGAACGAAATACAAGCACCCCGAACTTATTCGAGCTGGCATAGTAGACAATAATATGGAAAATATTCCGAAAAAACTGGTTGTGCAATAATTGCAATATTTGGAGCCTTCGTTCTTACCAATTCACAACAAGAAAATGTCTTGTGTGTCGTGTAGTACAAAGGGCTGCATTCGTACTATAAGTAAGTTTGTCGGCTCCGGACCGCGCATTGCCAAGAATGTTGGGCAACTTGATAGCTGTATCTGATCTTGATTTTCAAGGCCAAGACATTGGCATCGCCTTGCGTTCCCGTATCGAGTAGGAGCTCCTCACAAGCGATAGAGCTCCGAAATTTGCACAACACATGATACAGAATGCGCTGTGCGAGATGTACCCCTTCTCGTAGCTGATGTGCTCGTCAAAGAACTCGAGGTCGCTCGAACGAATTCGTTAAGTGATAGTTGCTGTCGACCAAGACATGCCATTGAGATGTCGAGTGCAGTACCTTTTTCGCAGGAACCCTGACAGGAGCACCTCTGTATGGCCTGTGAATGCGGGGAGGCAAGCACGTTGCGATAAGTGACTAAAACAGAATCGAGTACAACAAAGGCAATGTTGAGTTAGTGCCCTAAACGGGCTAGGCTTGCATCCACGAGGGCAGGTTCGAGTTAGTCGGCGACGGTGGGTTTGGACTTGCCGTGGTTGCGCCGAATGGCGCCTACGCATGATCAGCGCCGAGTTTTTTTGATGATGGCGTACCCGCGTCTCGACGGCTGGCGCTTCGTTGCGCGTCGACCCAAGGCGAACTCCGGACAGCTCGATGGCCTAGTGAGACGTGCCTTAAAGCCCGATGAACATCTGGACGATGCACCTTGGTGGACGGCTGGGTAGCTAACCCCTTGTTGCTCGCGGTCTTGTCTTGCATGGGAGACGTATTGTTGGTGCCGAGCACCGGGATAGCCACCAATTGAAGCACACCCGTGACCATGAGCGCAATGCCTTCCGCAAGAAGAAGGCTGTACTCAGCGCAGCTCGTACAACCGCTACGCGTACGCCCGACGAGAATTGTCATGATGCCTACAAGGTCAAAAGGTCAGGTGCAATCTCAAGTGCAAAGTTGGACCGGACACGACATAGAGCACCATGCGACCGAGGCGGTAGCGCAAAAAGCCAAAAAGAAAGAAGAAGCGTTCCCACCGGAATTCGCCGAGAAATAATAGTGTGCCAAAGGAGACACCCAGGAAGAGAAGGCACCCGTCGCTTGTCGTCGCTTCAACCTGCGTCATGCTCGTGACACTCGTCTTGGCGAGCTTACTGAAACCCACGATCGACAGCAGCACGAGGCAGCCGCACGTCCCGAGCGAGAGGCTGTGCAGGCACTTGCGGAAGAGCATAAGCTGGCGCGGCTCGGGCGTCGGCTCCATGGGGACGTAAGATGTGGGCACGCGGAACACGGTCGTGGCAGGTAGATGGAGGCGTCGGAGGCCCAAATGTGGCGGTCCCAGAAAGAAGGAACCAGTAAATTTAGATCTGGAAACGCTTTGGATCGAAAATAACTCTCTTGCAAAGGTCGCGTTTGTCTGGTTCCGAGGGAATTACCTCTGCAAATAGCTCGATAGAGTAGTTTTTTGTAATGAGCGCTAACCTGTACATAGTGATGCCTCCAGGGTATTCTAGATCTAGGTATCATCGCAATGCCCCTTTAGGCTTGCGGATTGCGGCTAGAGAAGGCTCGTGTACTTATCACAATTTATTGCTAATATCAATACTGGGTTCAACAGAACCCCAGGCAACCAGCACCTTTTGCGCAGCTTATTGTGCTCTATTGGAACCAATGGCCTCACGGCGACATGGTATCAACGTCCTCATCAGCTCGATGACACAGCAGTCAGGTGCGCGGCTATACTGGACTGTGAGACAGCTCAAGCGACCCGTCACCAGGCGTCCTGCAGCGTAGTAGTTGTGCGTAAAAGGTTAGCGCTGCTAAGCGAGTCGAAGTTGCTAATTAATTCAATAACTTGTCAGTTCATGTTCGTTGGAGCCACATAGCTACAGGCATAGTGAAGCCTTAATATGAGAACGCCAGCTATAAATTAAAAGAACTAAACGTGAGAACTTGTATCAGTAGCCGGGTACTGGCGCCAGCATTTTCCGCCGCACCGTTTTTGTCTCTTGTGGGCTTTTAGTATCGTCAAACAAGCCAGAATATCGCTTTTTGAGCGCTCGAGCGTATAGTTGTATTTTACGTAATACATTGTTTCAACTCCAATCAGTACACAATAACACAGTAGTCCAGCGAAACGTATACTTTAAGCACTACACAGAGCGCTTGAGCGTATAGTTGTATTTTACGTAATACATTGTTTCAACTCCAATCAGTACACAATAACACAGTAGTCCAGCGAAACGTATACTATAAGCACTACACATAACGTGTCAACCCCACCGAAACTTTCCACGACCGTCCTCTTGACATGTTTAATTGCCAATCCGGTACGTCGCCTGGAGCTCATGCTTATCATCAACTGTCTGTGAAAAGTCATCGAAGGTATTGAAGGTGCCTCTGGTTAATTCAAATCTCAACTGTCAATTTTGACAACATGCATCATGCTCCAACCCAATAATTCGCTCTCTCCATGCGCGAATGATTGGTTTTCTAGAATTTTTCTATTCCATATGAGGTTGTACTCGGTATAATCCACCAAACTTTTCCAAATAGAGATATCTTTTCTCGCAATGTCCGATTTTAAAGGCGAAACCAATCAAAACTAAATGCCGCATTCCGTGAGCCGTTCAAACACCATTTCAATTTTCATTTTTAACAGAACTTCATGATGGACAGTAAGACTTCATTCGAAAATTTGACAAATCCATCGAATGTTGCATAAAAATTCACTGTAAAATTTGACAAATCGAATGATGCACAGTAAAACTTCATAGGAAAATTTGACAAAAGCTGTTGAAGTCAACAAATTGCTTTGGCTCTTGTCGCGGATCACGCACAGACGAGTCCATCGGCAACGACGAGGGCCTGTATGAGGCGGCGAACCCTTCCGAGGGCGTCGTCCTTGGAGGCATCTTTGGCCGGGCTGCTAAGCCTACGCGGTTTAAGTCCTCCGAGGCATCGCGGCAGCTCGTACGCATCCTGCCACTGCTCGTAGCACACCGACACGTCGTATCGAGCCTCTAGGATCCGCAGGTACAAGGACACGCTCCGAGCGGTCTGGCCTACCGTTGCAGTTGGCGACGACTGTTTGGTACTTGATGGAATGACGGAGCGCATGGAGCTCCTTCATCCGCGCTTGCAGGTCCGTTGCAATCGCGGCATAAAGCTCTTGGTCGACGGCCTTTTCGGGCGTGAATCCAAGCTTGAGCGGCGTGGAACACACGACAAACATATCCTACGGGTCGTTCAGCGACAGTAGACTGTAAGGACAGCGTATACCTCGAGTGCTGCTGCTTCGAAGAGCGAAACTTGGCCGAGGAAGGCGTCGACCGCGGGGACAATGCCGCAAAACTCTCCAGCGTCGTCGTCGATGCGAAGAAGCACTTCGCGGAGGGCCAGAATGGCGTCGAGGTCGGCGGCACTGAAGCGCTCAGCAGCGTTGTGCACAGTGGCGTTTCTACAGTGCTGGTGAAACTTCGGTGATTGCCCGGGCTCCTTACGCCATCTGCAGGGTCTTGGCGATGGCGACATGCGGCGCGACGAGCTCCTGCAAGCTCTCTGTGAAGCTTCGTATCTCGAACTGGATCTGCTTCTCGAGCTTGAGTGGCGTTGCTACGGGTGCGGCGTTTAGGACATTCGAAGCATCTTGGTGAACCTTGAAGTGCGGTCTTGTACTTGGCCAGGCTACGCGTGTACAAGACTTTGAGTTCCGACTTGTGCTTCTTCAAGTTGGCAGGCAGCTGGTTCGTTTCCACGCACTCGCGGAGGAGCTGCACGAGGTCTTCGCGTTTCTGGGTCATGATCTTTAGGACTGCTTTGTGCGTTTCGATGTCGGCACGGAGGGTGGGGATGTGGTTGGACAGCTTGATGTAAAGCGCCGTCATCTTGTCAATTCGCGCCGCGCAGTGCTCTATTCTCTCGTCGTGAGCTTCTAGAATACGAGATATCACGTGCATGTACCTTGGTAGTCTTTGTCGTAGAGGCGAAGGGCGTTCCAGGGCTGTGGGCGTGGATCGATGGCTTTGCTCTCGGCTTCGAGCACCTTGAGATAGCCCACAAGCTCATCGTAGCCGAGAAAGAGAGGTGTTGCTTGAGTGAGCAACGTAATTTTGTCGCGGGCACCTCGCAAGTACGGTAAAAGCTGGACCATCTTCTTGGCTACGAGCGGCTCCAAGGCGTCCAGCTCGCTCTGGGCGACGCGATAGAGGTTCAGCAGCGAGCACAGGTCATCGATGATGTCCATGAGCGCAAAGCGATACTTCTCTACGAGCCGGCGTTCGTACCGCCCCAGCAGCTCTCCTTCGGACTCGACTTCATTCCCCATCCGCCCACTACAGCTTTTTCGAAAATGGAGATCTTAGTGGGCATTAAAACGCGTTTGCCACGTTTACGACTCGTTTTTTACTGTGCATGTTTAAGCAATACATATGTTCTCAAAGACAAGGGAATAAAACTATTTCCAAAGAAGCGTTTTAAACAAGGTTAAACGTTTGATTCAACCTTCGAGAAAAACGTTTTCGACGGGCACCACACCATGGAGGCCGGGCCGCCCATGAAGCGACTGCGGACAGATGCGCACGTGATCGCCCCATCCAACCGTGGCTACAAGCTTCTGGAGAGCATGGGCTGGAAGGCCGGTGAAGGCCTGGGCGTTGAGAAGCAGGGGCGTACTGAGCCCGTGGCGACGTGCATCAAACGCGACAAGGCTGGACTTGGCGCGGCCCCACTCACATTCCGCGTCACGCACATCGAACCGCCACCGAAGCCCATTGTACAACAGCCAAAGAAGACACCCGAGGAGAAGCGTCGGCAGAAGCTAGCCAAGGCCAAGCAAGCTGCCAAGGAGCGGTCCTACGCCATGGACCTTTACAACGACGACATTCCCGACGAATATCAAGCGCTTTTTCGATGACGTCCACGCAATCCATCGCTTCGCGTGCATAACCGTCATGGACGACCTGGGCGTTTGTCTACTTCTAGCGCCACATGCCAAAGTCAACACCCACCGCGGTCCGCCCAACTCCTCGGTAAAGAACACCCACGTGCATTGTACTTGCTAATTCTTTCTGTACGGGCAGTCGCTTGACGCATGGATCGATGCAGGGACCCCACAGTGCAGGCACTCGCCCTCGGGCGGCGCCTGGAGCTTGATGGCGATCGGCGGCGGTGTCAGCGTCGTGCGGCTCTCGCTCGGCCGCAACATGCCAACGAGGCTGGCCATGTTGGGTGCCGTCGGGCGTGCGACGGGCGAGGGCGGGGCCACCGGTGCCGCCGGCTGCGGCTTGGCCACCGGCACCTTCGGCGGTGCCTTGGGCTTGAAGACGGCAAACCGAATCACTTTCTCCTTGCGGGCGAGTTTGCCGAGGTGCTGGATAACTTGCTGCAGCGACATGAGCGACGCGTTTACTTCGTTGATGCCAATCATGTACATGCCTGGCGTCACGAGGCCGCTCGCCTCGATGGTGCCCTTGTGGCCCGAAGGAAGCGGTGTGAACCCTTGGACAACGGCGCACTCGGAGATGCCAGAGTCAAGCAGCACCCCGAGCGGCCCCGGCGGCACCGTCACTTCAACAGTCTTTTGCACAACGACATCGTCGTCCGACTCGTCGCTCGAGTCCTCCGACTCTTCCTCGCGCATCTCGCGGAGCTCGGAAACCGACGGGCGGCGGGGGCCACCGGCGGCGTTGCCGTCATCTTCGTCCGAGTCGGTACTTTCGTCATCGTCGAAGAAGGCTTGGCCTTCGAGGATGTGTTCCATGGCCGCTTCAACGCGGGCGTGGGATGGGCTCTTCTCCGTCTCGATCTCCATGCCCACATCGGATGGAATGTAGTTAAGTTGACGGAGCGGGTCGAGATTGGGTTCAATGCCAATGATCTTGTAGTCGGTGCCGGCCCATAGGTGCACGAGGTAGTTTTCACCGGTCGCGTAATGAAGCGCGCGTGTGCTTTTGGTTTTGATCGAGGTCGATGGATAGTACTCGACGACCGTGGCTTCGCGGCCAAGGTGCAGGATCTTCTTGCCGTTGAGCGACTCGGGTTCCTTCATCGGCGCGATGGCCCTGCAGTCGCCAATGACGACCACGATGGAAAGCACGGGCAACGTACCCTTGGGATCGTAGGATGTCAATGATTTGCGAATGGCCCTTCCAAATCGCAAGATCGAGCGCCGAGTACCCATCCTAGCGACAGAAAGGAGTGTCGTGAGGTGTTGCCGACGACGACACGCATACATCGGTGAGCGTCCAGATGTTGGCGTTCAATTGAAGGAGCATCATGACCATGGGCGTAGAGCCCATGACACATGCACAGTGCAGCATGGAGAAGCCACCGCTCTAGCAACAACGAGAGCGTGAGGTGGCAGACCACCGAGGTCGCCTACCTCGGTCGTAGCCTCAACGTCGGCCTTGCCGATCTTGAGCGTCAGGTACCGACGCGCCTTGTCCACATGGTTCTCGAGGATGGCGTCCCGGAGGTACTGGTTCGTCTTGCCCTGGAGGAGGTTCATGTGCCCGATCCTCGCTCGTCCTGCTGCGGATTGTTGACTGACGCCGCCTTCCGGATGCGCCGGATACATGTACAACCTCTCATAATGAATCAAATATGTGTTATGACAGGTTTCATGAATTCTCGTGCACCCGAGTATTTTTTGGCATAGAGACGACGGTTGCATGAGCGACTCGGTCGTTCACTTGACAAGGCCGAGTCCTCTCTCGCCTGTGCAATACACCTGGCTTCAAGCACTCGTTGGAGTGCCTGCCGAAATCAGATCGAGTTCGTTAGCCTCATTAGGTTAACGCCCACTAAGTTTCGATTGTGAACATGAGTTTCTACGTTTAACGGGAAATGGAAGATACGAACAATGCAATGTCCAAGATATGAAGCATTTAGCAGCGAACAACCCATGGCCGCTTCTGGTTGCGCATTTGGTGTGCTCTACCAGTGAAGTGTGGATTCTAGTCACTTGTGGTAATGTTGATGTCAAGTTGATAGATTTTAATGGGCTTGAAACGACAGAGAATATGAGATATGAATGTTTTCTTATCGAGAAATGATCAAGATAAATAATAAATATGTGACCACTTTTCAACGAAAAAACTTGCCCTATATTTTTACACAATTTTGCGAGCTTGGCTGCGACGCCCCAACAAAACGCATGCCTGCGGCCTCAAGACCCACTATGTACGTATGTGACTCAATTAACAACATTTTACTCAATTAACACTATGTACGTGTGTCTACAACATGTGATACTAGCAATTGAAATGCCCCATACTAACTTAAATAGATGGTTCTATACGACCCACGAGAGCCCACACGGTCTTGAGATCAACTCTTCTTTCCGTTTAAAACTTGAACACTCGGGAAAACAAAGGTGCCAGTCAGCGTTCTGTTGTGAGCTGCACATCAAGAAAAACCGAGACAGTATCGTCGTGCAATTTGTTGGGATGAATGCCAGGTCCATCGCTTAAACTCACGTCGATCACACTGGTGACCACGTGCATTCGATATCGATAAACCCCACCAAGTTGTACAGCCTGAACCACGATGCGATGTATGCTTCGTTTCCAATGCACCCGACCAGCCTTGCCATCAACCTCAATTCAAAACACGTGGCTCAACCAAATAATAGTATCATATCGCTATCCATCGAACGGCAATCACCAGTTCTCGTTGGTTGTTTGAACGCAATGCTAGAATGCATTTTTAAATGCCATGAACGAGTTCATTCCAATGGCAGTCCACGACCAAGCGTTTACAACGTGTAGTTCAATAGCCCAACACCCATTATCACTTCGGACCCTCGAGATCCAACAGTAAAAATGACGTAGTCGCCGGCCATCCGGCAACATCCACCTTCACCTTCACAAACCGATACACCGTCGTTTTAAATATCGTAAGAGAAATGTCTTTTAATTCTTTGTATTGAAAACTCAGTTCCAGAACCTGTGACAATTGATATTTGTTTCCAGTCGTGTCACATACACTCTGACATCCACGTGCATTCAGTGGGCGATTTCAATATTATTGCATATTTTAAATGCATATACAAATATACAGTACAATAGTATGAAATATATTGAATCGGTTGACACGATGTAATTTCGGCCAGTTGCCATCTCGCCCGCGCTGGACACGATGATGGCCAACGGCCGCGTTCACAGCTTCCTGCGCCTCGCCGTGCTCTGCGCCCTCTTCTTGACGCTGGCCTCGGCGATGACATGCCCCGAAGGCCGCTATGGCCTCGACTGCGGAATGTGCTCGAGCGACAAGGCCTGTGCCGCCGAGACCAAGGGCAACCGCTGCGTCCCATCGATGGAGTACGTGCCTGCGATGCGCTCCAAGACGTACGAATGCATCCTAAGTCAAACGCTGCAGGCCGTCTTCACAGACGGCGCCATGGCCCTCACATGCCACCCGAGTACGAACAAGACGTGCACGATGGCCGTGTTCAAGAACGCCACCGGCGTTGACGGCCAGCACGCAGTCGATTGCACGATGAGCAACTGCACCTTTACTGGCAGCTCGCTCGCGTGTACTGACCTCGTCTGCGTGTGCACAGACCTCTGCAGCACCTTCACCAAAGTCCTCTTCGAAACTAGCCTTATGCACAAGTACGTCCTCCCACCCATCTCCCGCGGTGTTTACCAGGACTACTAGGCCGCTCAAGGTGACCACGACCGGCAGTACGATCACCGTATCCATCACGGGCTCGCCCTTGCCACTCAGCGGCACGTGTTCAGCGTCGTCGTGCGAAACCAACGCAGTGTACAACGAAGTCATGGGCGGCTCCAGCTCGGGCTCAGGCTCGGGCAGCGCCCCGCCGCCGCCCGAAACCTTCTCGACCGCGCTCGTCATTGCCTTTACGGTCGTCGTTGGCGCCACCGTGCTTATCGCTATCGTGGCCTGCTGCTTTTACAGTGCGCACCACGTGGCAGTTGAGCGGGCGGCCTCGCTCAAGGGTCCCCCGTCGCCATCCGCGCTCGACGACCCGCTCTCAACGGCCCCACTGCGAGCATCTGCCACGCCGCCCGGCTGTGGCGAAAAGCTTGAATTCTTCGACATTACATGCTCCACGACACCGCCATCGCGGTTCCTTCGGCGGCGACAAGGCGAACCCGTCGGCGACTCTGCCGCGCACACAATCCTGCACCAGGTGTCAGGCAGCATTCATCGCGGCCAAGTACTGGGGCTTATGGGACCGTCCGGGTCCGGCAAGGTACATGACGAGCTGTGCGTGTGGAAGCTGAGGTCCTTGGCGCGTAGACGACGTTGCTGAATGCGCTTGCGGGCGTCGCAAACGGGACGACGACCATCACAGGGCACATGTCGTTGGACGGTTTGCCGCTGCCGGCCAACTACCGCCGCCTCGCTGCGTACGTGCACCAAGACGACACACTGTTGCCGACGCTCACGGTCCGGGAGTCGATGGAGTACTCTGCGTTTTTGCGGCTCCCATCCCACATGTCGGTCCAAGCCAAGCAGATCCTCGTGAGCAAAGTGCTGCATGAGCTCAAGCTAGCGCACGTCGCGCATTCAACGATCGGAAGCAGCACCCTGCGTGGCATCTCGGGTGGCGAACGGCGCCGGTTGTCGATTGGCATGGAGCTCGTCACGTCGCCATCGATCCTGTTCCTAGACGAACCGACATCAGGCCTCGACAGCGCAACGGCCAACAGCCTTGTGTCGGTGCTGCAAGCGCTTGCAAAGAACGGCCGCATGGTTGTCATGAGCATCCACCAGCCGTCGGCAAAATCGTTCTTTAAACTGGACAAAGTCCTCCTGCTCGCGAAAGGTCCGGATGGTATCCGGAAACTCAAATTCACTTTAAACCGCTGTAGGCAAAGTGATGTACAATGGTCCGGCGCGCGTCGCCGCCGAGTACTTTGGTCGTCATGGGCTGCCCTGTCCTGAAGATGAGACAGTCGCTGACCATCTCTTGGCGGTTGTGTCGGAGCCGGAGCACATTGCGACCCTCGACGCAGAATGGCGAGCGCACCACCTTACGCACGACACATCGAGCTCATCGTTTATCAACACTTCGTTTGAGATGCTGCAATCAACGCCCGACGACGACGGTGGCGACGCCGGCGCTGGCACGGCTGGCAGCGACCACGCCACACCACTGGTCGAATTGCAAGTGCTTTTTGTTCGCGCAAGTCGCACCCTCGGCCGCAACAAGGCGCTGTTTGTGTTCCATGTGGTACTGAGCCTTGTACTGGGGCTTGTCGCCGGGGCCATCTTTTCGGGCCTCCAGCTGAACCTTGCGGGCTTTCAAAACCGCACGGGTGCGTTTTACTTTGTGCTGACATTCTTTGGTTTTGCCACGCTCAGTTCCATGGACGTGTTCATTCAAGAACGAACGCTTTTCTTCAAGGAATGCGGTGCACAGTACTACAAACCGTGGAGCTACTTTGTGTCGAAGACGCTCCTTGATCTATTTTCGCTGCGGATTCTCCCGGCCGTGCTCTTTTCCTGTGTCTTTTACTACCTCATGGGACTCAATGCGCCGGTCAACCGCTTTTTGCTCTTTACATGCACCCTCGTGCTCTTTAACGTGGCCGCCGGTTCGCTGAGTCTTTTTATCAGCACGGTTGCCAAGACGGTGGGCATTGCCAACCTCATTGCGACCGTCGTGCTACTTGTGATGCTGCTGTTTGGCGGCTTTTTGCTCAATGTGCAGACGATGCCAGCGGCCGTCGCACCGCTGCAGTGGCTCTCGCTCTTCAAGTACGCGTTCGAAGTGCTCATGACGAACGAGCTCAGCGGTCTGCTTTTGAGTTTCGACGCACCAGGCTACCCCGCCGTGCCCATTTACGGTGAAGTGTTTCTCAAAACCATCGGCCAGGACGTCGGCAACCAGGTGCTCGATGTGTGTTGTCTTGTGGTGTTCATCGTGGTACTCAATGTGGCGTCGTACGTGGCGCTGGCTGCGCAGGTCCCCAAGCGCTCGCGGCTGCATGTAGCTGCTTTCGGTCGGTCCCCAATCCCTGTGCTGACGCACCACCACCTTGCGGCGCCGCATACCAAGAGCCCCGGCAGCAGCACCATGAGCATCAACGTCAAGGCAGATTAGCCACGCACGTTTTCATTTTATAAAACACTGACAATGGGTGCACACTGAGTGATCTTGGTGTTGTTTCGGAGTGAGTTTCAGGAAAATTTAAGGAGAATTTCAGGAATATTGTTGCCGAATTTCAGGAAAATGAGGCAGGATTTTAGGAAAAATCGTAAGGAAATTGTGAAATTTTGTGAAGATTTGTGAAGATTTGTGAAGATTTGTGAAAATTTGTGAAAATAATATGACATCGAAGTTCACTTCCTTGTAGGATGCCAAAGCTTTGCGGTTGAAGACCACAGAGAAGAAACGAGGTCGCTGATAGAATGCTTTAGTATGTTGTAGTACTTGACAACGTAAATGGAAGCGCCTGTCGAAGAAAAGAAATAATTTTATCGATCCAACAATAAACGTTGTGTTCTTAACGTTGTCGGACCGTACGAAGTATATATAAAGTATGAATCCGCAGGCGGTGTTCCTAGTAAAGCTTCCATCATTGATAAGTGGTGTCTGTCTGCAATCTGTGTGTAAAAATTATGGGTTGCAGTCGTGTTTAGCTTCCATATAGGTTTGGTTCACTGGTGTTGTTTAACTTTTCCAAGCCAAAAGTTTAACTATTTTTCAAATCTTATTGCATGATGACCGGCATTTTCAAGCCATTCACTGTACCAAATAGCACAGCAGCGAGCCCACAGCGCACGTAGTAGCTCACACTTACACATTCTCGCACGCCTGTTTAGCAATTACCTCCTGCGTCAACATCAACTGTCCAATTCCAATCGACTACACCGACTTTTGCAGGCTCTCATGCATCTGCGTCTCCATTCCCAACAGAATTACCGCAGAGCCATGCATCCACGGGACTATCTGTCTCTAAAACATTCGCTTTAGCTCGTTATTTGCTCACATCAGCACTACGTAGTATGTATTTGAGGATTCTACTGAGTAAATTTATCGTAGGCAAGCTTGAGTTGCTCCCAGAAAAGAAAAGTGAACACGGTGTGCGGACCAAGGCGGACGTATTGCACTGTCCAGCCCTTGAAGGCGCCGCGGATGCCTTCCTTAGCTAGAGTCTTTTGCGCACAGTCGATGGGACCTGTGTACAATAGTCCTTTGCCCGTCTTCGGATCCAGTGGCTGGTTGTAGAGACGCACAGAGATGACATCAAACGGGTTCATGGCCGTCACGCAGAAGAAGCCTGTGAGAATGGATGCCGACAGGTGCAGCAGCACCGTTTGGTCCTCAAAACGTACGTGCCCCGGGCACGGTTGCGCGAGGAGCATGCCCTTGAAGTATTCGTAGCACGTGAGCTGGGTGGCCGAGCCAAAGCTCACCCGGGGCACAGCGCCGCCGATGCCGCGAAAGAAGCCTTTGAGCCCATCGGTGGCGTACACGGCGCGAAATCCCTCGAGCGCCGATGCGTACTGGTGCCGGCCTCGCGTGACGGCACCGCTGTTACTGGCTTGCAGCCGCGCACGCACGAGGTAGAATGGATTGCCCGTGAACGACGACGCGGCGCCGGAGAGCACGCCTGCCATGTACGTGCGGCCCCAATACCAGTCGGCACCGCGCTCGGCACCCACGAGGCGCTTTGCCGGCTCGTGCAGCCCAAATCGTGTACCCGCAATCATAAACTAATCGTTGCTCTATGAGCGGATAAAGCCATAGAGTCAATATGTACCTGGTATGCGATCGTCATGCCGAGACCCGACTGCAGGCCGCGAAGGCCTTCCTGGCGCCCAATCACGTACAGCGACTGGAACGGATTCTTGTACACTCGCTCGACGGCCTTGGAGCTGGCTTCAACTAGTTCGTTTTGGAGCTGCATGCGTGTCTTGACGACTAGCATGGTCCAGTTATAACCACCATGATCATGCTCTCGCGTACCTTCAAGCGGATTCGTAAGGACAGATGCGCACGAGGCCGCTGTAGCCGCGAGGAAGAAGCTCGTGAGGACCGTCTTGTCCTTTGGCGCCACGGCCAGCGTCAGCGGCGCGGTCGTCGTCGACGTTGCCATGATGGTCAATCGAGTTCTTATCCCCCGCGATGGGATGCACGGCTCAAGTTGCGCAATCCAAATCTTCCGGATGACAAGCAATTTCCGAGGAATGGGAGGCATACTGGGCACAAGATATTTCCCGTGGCTAATGAACCCCAAGCTTTAAAAATACCATGTTTTATTCTCCATACAAAAACAAAATACAACTGCATGAACTATGAAATATTATATCCGGATGCCACAGGATTGGTGGAAATTGGTCGAATTTTGGCACCGAGTTGTACAAAACCGAGCAGGTGTTTAATACTGTGTGGACGTGTTGAATCCAAGTGAGAGAAATGACGCCAAGAGCAAGATCACATCGAGCCCACTTTGTGCAGAGACGCCCACCGGTCAGTGACACGAGTCGACAATTTGCTTGTGGAATGCGAGTTGGCCTCCTCCACCTGATCAACCCCAACGACAACCTTTTGGACGTTACCTCAATCACAACGCAGCATCTCACAGCACTTCAATTTTCCATTCACACACATTTGCTGCTGTTATTTCAAGTGCGTTACCGGTACCCTGTATTCTGCAGCCCCGTACTGTCCGGTCAACTCTTTTACACTGACGCCAACTTAATGCAAAACAGAGATGTCTACGTGCTTGTCAGCGACAGACTGGAATGGCTGGGTCCTCCAGAGCCCCAGTCAATCCTCGATCGAATCTTGGGCATGTCTGCTCCATCGAGAGTGTCGTAAACAAGTAAAGCATCTCACTCACTTGAATAGCAAGTCTCGCAACCCTCTGCAATGGAATTGAAATTCAAAGCATGAGAATTGGAAGCTTTGAAGAGTTGGTCAGCTGACAAGTCGTATCCTTCGTACGGGGCCATTCCTCACATGCTGCGTGCGATCGGCCCACATGGCCCTATACATCACTGCGCGCGCTCGTTCATCTTGGTCGCACCTTGCCATGCTGTAAGTCCGCAGTCATCTTGCCGTGGCGTACCTGTACAGGATCGATGCCTTCGTCGTTCGCCTGTCTTGGCGATGGCGACTTTGAATCTTTGGCATCAACACCATCGTTTGTTTAGAACATAACAAATCAATTCGAAACATGTTTAAAACAAATCTAGACTGGCGGGCATGTTGCGTCGACTTCTGGGCCGGCCTGCGCGCTCAGCGGCCGCCATCGACGTCGTACGTCTGAATGCTTATGGCTGCGTGCTCAAGACCCTTAGGAGTTGAATGCAGTCGTATCAGCGCTTCGTGGCATGGGCAACGCTGGCTCTTCCAAGGTAGCAACTCGAAAGTACCTAACGGACGAGCTGACTCAAGTGCCGCTCGTAGATGCTAACCCCAGCAAACATCGAGGCCATGCTCGCGGCCAAAACGACAAACGCTAAGCAACTTTACCGCATGGGCCAAGCTATCTTTGAGAATGCGCAAGTGGACGCCAACCCGGCCGAACTGGACAAGGTCAAGACAGTTTGGAAGACCGCGATGGAACTCGGCGATCAGAACGCCAAGTTTAGCTACGCTCGGCTGCTCAAGCAAGGCCAAGGCTTTCCCAAGCCCGACCTCATCTCGTCCACGATGCTCTTCAAGCAACTTGCCGATGCCAAGCACGCCTGGGGCACCTTTGCATACGCGCAGGCGCTGCACAACGGCGACGGCATCAAGGTGAACCTGCCCAAAGCCTTCGAGCTTTATCTTCTCTGCGCCAAGTCAGACATCCCGCCAGCGTACATGGCCGTCGCCAACATGTATATCACGGGTGCTGGAGTTGACAAGGTAAGTCCCATTTTGTCCCAAAATCCCATTTGTCCCAAAATGCGAATCTCATGACAACTTCAGAACGTGCCCGAGGCGCTGCAATGGTACACCAAGGCGGCCGAGTCGGGCGACATGCATGCTAAGTCGCTGCTCGGCGATTGGTACTTCAACGGTGACTACGGCGTACCTGTGGACCGGGCCCGCGGCCTTGCGCTGCGCATGGAGGCGGCGTCGGCTGGCATCCCTCACGCCATGTTCAACATGGGCTGCCTTCATGCTGAAGGCGCGGCTGACGTGGGCGTCGAACGCAACGACATCGTGGCCTTTCAGCTCTTCCAGCAAGCGGCCATGAAGGGCCATGGGCTTGCCATCATGAATGTGGCCGTCATGCTCCGTGACGGCGTCGGCGTCTCCCGCAACGTTCAAGTTGCGCGGACTTGGCTCGAAGGTCTCGCGCCTTACGACATGCAGGCCAAAGAGCTGCTCGCCAAGCTGCCGGCCGAGTAAGCCATGTTATAGAAGTGTTGATCGCGTTCGTACGTTGCAAAAGCGATGCCATGGAGGCACTCCTGACGCGTACACGCTGCCATCTAGCCTACGAGCCAAATCACCATCATGTAGTGGCAGCCGCATCGTGCAGTTGGCGGTACATGCAACTGGCGGGACTTAGTTGGCGTGGGCATCAAGAGGTCCATCGCGACCGCTCGTTGCTTAGATCCACGTTGTCATTGAAGCTCAACTCACTTCGAAATCAGTTTGGCGTGCGAACTGGGCAGAGAACCAGCCTGCTGGGGCGCCCCAGACTGCCCGCCTGATTCAGACAGCCGTGTGGCGAGTTCGTGCTGGTCTCGTCAACGAGTTGCGCTCGGCTCCCTGCACAGCACTCGTTGCAGTGCAAGAAGCCAGTAAAACCCAGAAATCTAGAAGGGTCATCGTTTCGTAGGATTCTGGTAACGAGCAGCTGCGCAGAAGATCGTGGGGTCAACGACATCATCTATTGCTATGGTACACGAGTGGCAGCTCTGCGATCGGGGCCTCTCAGCTATCACATGCCGGCTGGAGCATGGCGTCGATCACGCACTTGTGCTGGCGAATGGCATCTTGCAACATAGTCGGGTCGACGGACGTGGCCGTCGGCGTTGTCGGCTCAGCTGGCTGTAGCAGCGCCTGCACCTTCTTTCGTTGGGCGACTGCGGCTTGCGCGATCTCAGACGCGGTCGGGACAGCCACGGGTTCGGTCAAAGCTTCTTCAAACAGAGAAATGTCGTCGTCGTCGCCAATGTCGTCGAACGAAGTCGCAGCAGACGACGGTGCCAGCGACGAAACCTTCGCCACGATCACAGGCGGTGGCGCGCCCACGTTCTCGACATGCGACGGCCGAAAATTGGCTTCAGTGGGGGGAGCAATCGATCCAACTTCGGATGCCGACGATTGCCAGACGTACGACGACCGCGACGAGGAGCAGAACGAGCCGTGGTCATCCCGACTCTTTGTAAATATACGCAACACAGGCTCGTGTCCGCTGCGCGTGGAAGCCGAGTCGGACAACGGCGCGAGGCTGCCAGCATGCGTCTGGTTGCGCCGGATTTCGAGTAGCCGCAGAAGCGCCGCTTCCATATGCAGCGTTAACGGCAACGCCGTCACGGCCGCCATGTACTCTGCAAGCTACGTTGTTCATGAGTCCAAACACCGCCGTTTGGATCATGCCATGTGTTCCCGCTTCTGCATCATCTTGTCGGTGAGCTCCGTCCGCAGCGGGTGCCGAGGTGGAAATTTGACCCGAATCGCTTTCTGATCCGCAGGCTTCATCTACACGCCGTACGTTAGCACACGTGACCATATTGCGCGCGTACATTGAGATGGAAGGTATAGAAGCGGCTGTAGCGGAGTGCCCGCTCAAAGGTCTGCCCGTTGTAGTTGACCATGGTTCGATAGAGCTACATGACGTTAGCCATTCCGCGTAATAACACGCGGGACCTACGATGATCGGGCTCTTTGTGAGTGGGTCGATGTTGCTCTCGTGCCCGACGATGCGCACGCGGAACGTCGATGGCGACGGCGCCGACGTTGACGCCACGGCCATCTTGGCAGTTGGCAAAAAGAAAATGGCCAACGTCTCGCCAGAATCGATCCAATCACAGACAAGAAGCCATCTGTCCAATCAGATGCCTCCATGGCTCGAAATTCAGTGCTTTTACACCAATCGACTGCGGTCAACGCCAAAAATGTCACCAATTGAGACGTATCGCAACGTTACACGCGTGACGTCATCACTTTAAGGAGCCAATCAGAGGCAAGATCGGTGAATACTTATTTTGGCCAATCATAGCCTGGCGTTGGGTCCGAGCCAATTGCGTCGAAGAAATAGAAAGCAAAATTAGTTAATTGCTTTAGTTAGTTGGTCGACTGGGATATCAGGTGACCGAATTGCTGGCGTCGACCTGTCACATTGAGAGCCAACGCAATGCTGATCCTGGCTGTCTAATTGCCACGGCAAAGCTTGAAGAAATTGGGATATTGGAATGATAGACACGACCAAATCACGCGCTTGCAGCCAAATCACCGAAACCAAACAGAGTCATGGCATGTTTTGATCACGCCCGTCGAGGCGAGCTCGATGGACAACACAGGTAAACCGATTACGTGTGCTTGGCTAATTGACGTCAATATATGCATCTTAGTTTCTAATAAGTATTCCTTCGTGTATGGTTTTGTACAACGATGTACAATATGATCGAACGACGTCGATGGATCAAAACTGAATTGTGTTTTGCCCTCAGATACCAATCATGGTTATATGTTGAGATATGGGCGCAAATAAACTACACATAAAGGTCGGTTAATAAGATATCGAGAAAGCTCACAGCTGAGTGCTGATGATGCAGAGCCGTCGAGGGCCGCATCTTGATGGACAAACGACCTGGTCAACCAATGGAAACTTGTAAATTCGAGGCGTAATCACTTGTGTGCAGGGAGAGTTGTCGTGAGAATATTTGTATTTGGGTTTATTTTTCCGCTGTTGATCTCCGTGGCTTGCTTCGCTTTTGCCGACTGGAAGATCGGCCAAAGAAGGTACCATCGAACGTTCGATTGGCTTACGAAGAACGGCAACAAAATTGTTGGTTGTCCCAAGATGCGAAACTCTACGACTTTGCCATTCAATTGTCCTCCAAATACTCAGGAAATATGCCTCTTCGGACGTAAAAAATAATAATTCAACAAAATGACAACTTTTCTACTCTATTTTTAGCGTTAAGTGTATCTCTTTTTATAACGACCGCGACAACTGAACGCCGTTGGGTCCATCCGTTGGTACATCGACCTTGCTAGACAGGAAGCGAACAATTCACATCGTGGCAACATGGCATGATTGCTGCAGCTGCACAACGACGAAAGCACGGAGCGACAGGACACGTTTCGACCCACAGAGCTGGTACCCACCGTGGGCAGAGATATCAGGGAAAGCTCAGGTTGGAACTAGAACCCATCCCTATCAAAAAGACATAAATAGTACGAGTTGTAAAACCTTGGGCAGGGCGCTACAGACCAGCACATTGCCAATGAGCTGGCCGTTGCATGTAGTCATCTTCAAGCGTACTACCGCAACAAACACGACGGGCCCATTGACTACATTTGGAGGTGGGATGAATCGACCTCCATTTCTGAACTTGAGCGCCATCTGGACAAGCCGCAAATCGCTCAACTTTACCCGTCGAGCAACTTGGTGGCGGGAATCTTTGACCAAGCGTTTCTCGCAAGAGCTGCCAGCGACACTGCGTCGATTAACCCTTCTCATTGAAGAAGCGCGGCCTCGTCGGCCATGAAGAAGAGAAACGAACAGGATTTAGATTTTTACCGTCAATCAAGGGTACACATATACACGGAAAATAGCGATCATGATTTCAATCCAGCTACTCGATTACATAGATGGTTGTGGGCTGAGCGGATCTTGAACCTACATTTCTCGAGAGTGTACGGTCGTGTGAGCAACTCGACTTCGATTGAAAACGCTTGAAAAGCACGACACTTATATAAAGACGTTGTACACGGGTTTGGCTCATAGTATGGCCATCCGACGCCGCCCATGTCCTGGATCGGGCTGTGTATAGCGGTTGTGCTCGCACATTCGCCACGTATACGGCCACTTTGTCACACTTGGATAATCAAATGAAATGGAAAGGACTAAACAATTTCTAACTCTTCTCCAACGTCTTCGTTGGATTAAGTCTCGATGTTTTAGTTTAATTTGAGGTGCAGTAGTACGGAGCACGATGCATTTACTGCGACAACAAATTTTGTTGTGGAGCAACCAGCGCAATCCCACCTTAATCAGCTCCAAACATTTCGATCCCAACAAGCAATCGGGGCTTCGCGTGTGATCCTTTATCTTGCCGCCGCTGTCGCAAGAGAAGGCCGTCGGTACCATGGCCTCGTACACTAAGCCATGTGCTACGTTATGATGCTGGAATCTGGGTGCCTCACATACTGTACAGTTTGTACTTAACCACGCCGATCGCCGTCGAGCACTTTGGATCGCGGCTCGCCGCGGATTAGATGCGATCAGGACAAAGACTTCTCTGCCAGTGATGCACCATTACCAATCCAAAGTTTAGAATCAGACCCAAGAGTAGGACATGGTGAGTATCTGGCGCTAGTGATATCGGGCTACATGGTACATTGTTTTTGCGCTGCTTGCTGTCGTACTTTTCAAGTTGCGCCCGACCAGGTACATCGGACCATGCGGACCATGCACGACTCCCCCTTGTCCTCCGACGGCAGTGAGAGTCCCCGCCAAGTAGCCCAAGGCCTTTGGACATCAGCCGAGCACGAGCGCTTCCTCATGGCCCTGCGTCTCTTTCCCGAAGGGCCTTGGAAGGAAGTTGCTGAAATGATCGGCACGCGCAATGCCAAACAAGCTCAAGCGCATATGCAAAAATGCAAGGAAAAGTTATATCGGCGGATCCGAGAGCTGCAAGCCAAGCTCGAGGACGACCACTCGAGCAGCGACAGCGACAGCGTTGATGGCCACGCTCCGTACCGTACCCAACGCACCAAACACGCCGACACCCTCGGCATTCCTGTATTGCACCCGATTCCGTTTGATCTGGAGCCCAGCGACAGCTTCCTCTGCCGAGAGGCACATCTGTGGCAGGCTGAAAGTGGCCAAGAGCTCTCGATCGACGAATCGCTCGACTTTTTGATCAACGAAATGAAGGGATATGTCGAGGGCGAGTGACACCGCCAGTTAAGTGAATTATCCTAAGCGCTATCTATATATTTACAAGCCATTTCATGATCTTTTAAGCCGTCGGGCACGTCTCTCACACATAAGAAGATGGAACCAAGCGGTATATCCCAATCAACGTTTTACAGTCCATGGGACAATGGGACAAACTACTCTTCCCGTCAGTTTTGCCCACAACACGATGCAAGGAAGTGGACCGATTGCCGTCGAAATCAGAACCTGGGTGGATGCACATGCGCCAGGTGCCATGTGTGGCGATAACCCAGCGGCGCGCGTACACGTACGTGCCTCGTGGTCGCGGGAAGATCGGAGCCGAGTGCCGGTGAGCCATGGTTTTCGCGGTGGATCAGCTGGTCCGACGACTGGAACCATCACTCCTTTCCCGCTCACCGATTTGCAAAGCAGCTGTCGCATCTGCGTGAACGTGGGATGCAGTGCCGCGGGCAGATTCACAGAAGCCTCGTTGAAAGTCAAGTCGCCATCGGTCTGACGTTGTTGAGATATCCACGATACTTCGGGGTCGTTGTGGCTTCGGTAATGGTGGACTTAGCAGAGCTCTTGGGGGCAACGGCTAATACAAGTCACCCACCGCTACACGGTACTAGTACAAGCCACCCACGACAGCCCAGGCTTGGGGTTTCCGCCTTGCCTGGCGATGACGCCAGGCTGCCTCGTCCGTGCTTGCAAATCCAGTTCCTGACTTCTTGATGCAGCTGGTCCACCCATGCCCCCCCTGTGCCCATTGAACAGAATCTCTAGTGTCAAAATCATCGTTTACTAGTGCACACTACGGACCATACCATAGGGGGTGGCACAGGGTGGACGATATGGGTGCTTTTACGGGTGGATGGCGCAGGTTGGCACTAAACGTGCCACGGTTAGCTGTACCTGAAGACCGGGAGCGCGCGTCATATTGTTGTATGATACATCGCGGGGTTTTATCGTCCAATGAGGTTTTGAAATACTTCTAAAAGCACATATTATTTGCATGCATTCGTGTGGTTAAGCCAAGGTAGCTAGTTGTGCTGGACAAAACCTCGGCAAGCGCCTGAGCCACACTGTAGTGCTGCCGGACATCGTCAGCTCAATGGTTCACGCGAGATTTGAGCTACTACCGGGGCGATCTCGTAATCTAATCAGCCTGTGTACTTTACATCGACCTGCACCAAATGGTTTCCAAATTTTATTCTTCAACTTAATAAATGTACTCCAAATGTTACTAATAACCTTTTTACATTCTATTTCTATAGTTCAAGATAATGGTGAAGGCACCTTTGATATGGCTGCACATTACTTTGTTGCGCAATATTTTCCTCGTTGTTTCATAAACAAGACTTTGGAGCTGCCACGGAATATTGTAGTGCCATCTTTACCGAGTGGTCTGGACGTGATCAATCTGCAGTATGACAAAGTGGAAAATAGCCATAACGCAGGCCTGGAATATTAGACGTCGGCTATTTGACAACAGCGAAACATATCTACCCTAAGAAGTTTAAATGAAACTGGGTTAATTAATGCGTGCATCACCTTTTAAAATGAGCCCATTTCGCCTATGGTGCTGCTCTAAAAAATTCTCGAGCAGTACTGTAGCGAGGTGCATATGATAGAGAACGTTATTTAATGCACCATCCCTTTCCTTTAAGTGTCCATTTAATCTTAATCGAAGTATATAAACAGAGACGTCGTCCAAAATAGTGTGTGGAACTAGTAGCATATGGACACCAAATTACTACGTCGTATGAATGATATGGGTGCTTCGTGTGGTGGATGGCGGAGAATGGTGCAGATGTGTGCTGAAGTGGGGCACGACAGAGGATCCTGAGCGCACGTTTTTTGTTTCATTGGGTGCGGTATGCTGCAACCTCGGTTCCTCGTAACTTTCATTGTTAGAGTCTGATGGCTTGATGAAGAAGCTTCGCTGCCTCCGCATTGCACGCACCAAATATGGTTTAGAATGCGAGCTATAAAACCAAGGTGCTCACAGGATTGACGGGGTATCTCGACATAAGTCTGTCGTGTGATGCTCGTGCAAGGCGGCATCTGTTCCCGTTCCCTGGCTCACCCAATATACCACGCCAGTGTTCACATGACGAAGCCAGTCGTAGTGCAAGTGCTGTTCAAGTGAGCACATTTCCTTCAATGAACGAGATGATCATAACAAGATACTGCGTAGTACACTTAAAATTTTCTAAGCTTATTTGATGCAGAGTTTCACCGAAGGCAATTAGTTGCCGTGCGACGTAGTACTTCGTAATACTATGTTGTTGATGCTGCCCAAACGGCCACCCAATTTCCCGTAAACTTCGAAAGACAGCGATCGCAACCATAAACCTGGTCACTGGAAGCTGCGGTGGTGAACTGCCGATGCCAAACATGATTGGAACACAATATTCCAGAGTGCCCCGTCCAAGTTGGTCAGCAACTGGACATATTATGTCGGAGAATAAGCGGCATATTCTAAATCTGTTTGCACAGCCCTTAACAAAATAGATTTTATGGAATTAATTCTATTTGACCTTACTAAACGACATTACCGTAAAATAATGGTGACTGTTATATTAGCCTCTTCAATTATTTACGGTTAACGTATGGCATGTAATCACCGCGGAATTTGGAGGGTCTGAGGAGAAGCCTTCAAGCTGCGCGGAATCGCGTCCATTTTCCACGATCGATAGCTCTGCAGTTGCGCATTGACATGTTCTAGCCTTTATAATCGATAGGATTTCCTAGCGATTAGCTCAGACGACGTTGAGCTCGATCAAAATCACTTGCTCGACTTTCGAGCAAAACTGTGCACCAGTTTTCCGTGGTGTGTTTTTTCAACCCAAATATTAAAATGCATTGTATTACGTCTGCTGAAATACGAATACGAGATCAACAAAACGAAGGAAGGATATTAATTTTTAGATGTCCAACGTGTTAAGCATCTCCAGTGTAAACTCGCTTCAAAACCCTTTATTGCACAACTTGCTCGTGCTGACGATACGGTTGGACAACGCGGTGGTTTTCTCGCGAACCAGTTCACGATCCATGGCGCTCCTCAATACCGCGGTACTTGGTCTGGGGGCCAATTCTATCATTCTTAAACAGTTAAGGCGACGCGATTGGGGATGTCGGGAAAGACTTGGCGCATAAACTTCATTTTCCAAGCCAGGTACATGTCGACTGCCTTCACGAGGTCCTTGGGGTCGCACTGTTCTTTCTCATTGCTGGTGCTAGGGAAGGGAACCACAATGAACTGGTGTATGAACTGTTGTATTGAATAACTTGCATGTCGCGCGTTCGTTTAAAACCCCGCGGTATCTGGTGTCAAATCCACGCAGCCAATGAGCGCACATGCATTGTCCCGAGTTTATTCGATTGACCGGAAACTGGCCTTTAGACAAACCCAGCAACAAATTGAAACCCGCGAAGTTCTGGTGCCTTGCGTCACTCTAATTATCCGATAATCCGACTTTCTACTTGTCGCGAAACGGGATGAACAATGAGGACGACAGGCACTGCGCCGATGGGTCCAAGCGTTGGCTCGTGAACGCAAAAGGATTAGTGTATTTGTGCAGGACTAGTATGTAGGTTTGTAGGAATGAGAAATCGTATGAGCACCGTCGAAACATGCTATGAGGAACGCAAGCGCCAGGAAAGGTGCCGTAAGTTTCGCCCGCGTAACTGCCACGGGATGCCACCAAGGCGCCCTTATGAACTTGCTGTCAAGCTCCCGCCGCCGAAGGTTGTGCAACGCTGGCCTGGCCCCTTCGACTATGACGATGCACTGCCGAACCCCGCGCCGGTGAAAATTGTAAGCTACCTTTTGCCAACTCATCGAGAAGCACCATCACGACGATGAATGGGACGCCGAGTAGGAAGACAACATCGCGGACACCGCGTTAACCAAGGTACGTGCGCTCGCGCAGTCCATGGCACGTCAGCACCGATTCTTTCAAGAGTTCAAGTTCCAAATGCATCTTGAACCAGCAACCCTGAAGAAAAAAAGGTATTCCTCCGCGCAAGCACCTAGTGTTCGACGTGCTTCGGCAAGAGCTGCCAACGGCCGTGAGTTCTTTCTCCAGCCACGTAGCCCGCATAAGAAGTGCTCGTCCAAGTACAACTTGTTCACGAAGCTCAAAATCCTACCGCAACACATCGCCAACGAATATGCAGCGGATCACACCGCGCGCTACTGCGGCTATGCGGGCTGCCGCCGGGCCACAAGCAGACAATCCATGTACCCCTTGGCCGAATGCAGACATAAAGTTTTGTCGACTCTCAAAGATAACTAGTCCACTCCGTTGCCGCCGGACCCTTGACACTTTTCCTGCGGGCGCGCACACCGATGCCTACGGGTGGCTGGCTTGGTGGCCTTGTCGTTCGAGTTTCTGTCAAAGCGATGACGGTCGCTTGAGCCAACGGGGCATACGGCGACTGGTAGATCCGGCCAGTTGAGCAGTGGCATGTAACCAAGCTCTCGGGTTCGTTTCCGAAGTGCAACTGCTCAGAGATTGGCTCGAAAATATCCGCTTTATTAGCCAATCAACGAACATGTAAACCTTTTTGTGTAGAGTCCCCTTTCAGCGATTTGTGCCCAAAATGTAAACCTTTTGGCAAACACTCTTCAGTGGGGCTTCCAAGTGGCTTTTCGGTTAGGTTTTCCGTTTTCGGTGTTTACTTTGCCTCGTCCATTGAAGATAGCCTTGCAATTGACTATGGAGACTTGTTGTCAATTGGTTTCACCACTCACTTGGCTTAACTTCATCATTGTCATTGCCTTCTTTTGCCTTCGCAATACCTTTTCATCTCTTCTTGAGCTTACGGCCTTCGATTTCCTACTTCCTCCGTTGCGCCCGTGGTGCAATTTTGCAAAAACAAATGGGCCCATCTCCTTAAGTACTGTGTAATGTGAAATTCAGCTAATTTGGCAATTCGTACCTCCATTTGTACGATTTATTGAGGCTATGGGTACGAATTGTGGAAGCTCTCCAGCGCTTTAAAGTATCAATTCGTACACCCCTGGGATGTCATTGTACGAATTGTTGGGATTTGGACTACGATTTAATGACACAAGGTACGAATGACCGATTTCAGACGGCCATTCGTACTTCCAGAAACAATCGTTGGCCAGTATAGCAAAGCATGCACGG
>JNBR01000340.1:0-30224 GCA_002081595.1 Achlya hypogyna | reverse complement strand
AAATAAGTGGTTTCTACAATAGCTATTGTATTAAATTTAGCTAATGTTAATTATATCCACAGCTTGGCCTTTCGTTCATATTCCGGTATTTCGATATATGCCCAGTTGCTTGGCTTTGACTTGTGTCGAAATAGTCGTGAGGCATCGGTAGGTCGTACGGTGAAACTTCACAAGAATATCCGCCAAAAGGATAGATCTGGCAGAAACGCATTCACTAATAAATCGCTGTACAGCGAGCTCACACAAGAAGTAGACAAGTCTGCACAGGAAACGGACAATTATCTAGATGTTTCTAATCGACTATAAACATAGCTTTTTCTCGCTGTTCGTGGTCCTGGAGGACCAATCTGTCTCAGCGCGAGGCCACTATGTCGCGGCCACCATGAAGCGGGCACCGCCCAGAGTCTCCTCTACACACCGAGCCGATCAAGATGATCGCTGATGTAGTCCTTCAAGAGCAGCATTTTGCCCATAGCGTGCTTTCGCCATGGCTTGGATGTTAATCAATAAGCGAAGGAGGTGCCTGGTATCCCATTTGGCAAAATCAACTGTGTCAGCGTCCACAGGCTACTGTGCCGCTTTGCTAAGAAGCTTGGCAGCGTAATTCATGCTCATCGACAGGGACTTTCAAGCTCTATCCATATAGAGTCGAAGAATAACTAGCGATACCTCAAACTAACTAGTCTGTAGCAGCCGGCGTCAAAATCGAGAAACCAACGGCCAAGTGGCTACAATGCTCGAAAAAGTTTGGCCGAGGCAATGGTCATAGTCTGCAGGTTAAGGGCGCTGGTTTCTCACTCCTCTATTTCGGTGCGACCACGATAGTTGCAAATTACTTGAATACAATGAGGCACCACACAGCAGAAAACGGAGCATTATCGAAGGTTTATTGGCTCACTTTCAAATAGTATTAAATTATTGGCGTTGCGTTTTCGTCACTTTTACTGGAGGAGGGGCTGATCATCGAGTCAAAAAGGAACTCCATGCAGTCATGGAAATTTGGTTCGTCAGGCTTATCAGCTTGCGCGTCTAACTCCCAGCGCTCGCACGTCTCCAGGGTTTCAACATATTCCCCGCGAAGAATTGCTTCGCGCCAGTTACGAACCTCCTGCTCAACGCTCTCGACGGTTGCCTCTGGAATTTCGTCGGTCCAGCAATCTTGTGCGAGGAAAACATCGACGACCTCTGAAGTTGGACTGCAAGGTGCTACCTTGGCAGCGGGTGGATTGAACCACGATTTCTCTTCGGGCTTCGGGTTGAGTTTTTGTCGCTTGGCGCACTGGCTGCACTCGGGCTCAGGGCACGGTGGGGCAACGAAAGCGTGAGTACAGCCAGGCTTCTGTTGGGAGACGAAGACAGCCATCAAGGTCCTTCTGTGCGAATTGATCACTGTGGTGCATCAGCTTTCTTCCTATCAACATATTCGCCCTGTCACGATCGAGCAAGCCAATTACTTGCTCCGATTAGTAGATGGAACAGCATTTTTCACCTAAACCTACTCACAGCCTGTTCAAATTGCCTATTAAAGTACTAATCGTCTCGGAGCCAACAATTTCGACGTGCCGAAAACTATCCAACCATACTTAAATAGGTGAATTAAGTCTCTACAAATACTCGCGCCAAAGAGAAACACGCCATGGCATCCTTGCGTTGGTGCAAGCTCGTGCTAACAGAATAATTCGAGCTGGAGGTAGCAACGCTCAGCCGTGCTCGCCCAATCGACAAGGCCAACACAACTCTTTGCATGTTTCAGCATATATTTGTTGTGTTCTGTTCGCAACCTGCCTGCGTGTGGCCTATATGGAGTGAGTGGGGCGTCGACCCGATTTTAATTTCAGCTGGCTCTCTGTCATATGGTCTCTAGGCAACGGATAATCTACTAAACACGACGAAACTTGGCGGTGGCCTTGAAGATGCAGATCAACCTACAAACCAAACCTTTGGTGCCACGCCCTTCAAGATCAGTCCATCATTCCGGCGTAAGTTGTCAAGGTTGAAGGCTCCTCATTGAGTCAGCCGCAACGTGGCACATGCGCAAGTACTCTCAAGAGTGCACAAGCCTAAGCCATATTGAAGATGATTGCAGAACTGTGTGAGGCAGCTGAACGTCGTGGGAATACAATATGCATTTCAATCACTGAAATACGTATTGTATTCCCACGGTATATAAATTAAACGCTGCTTCATCATCAGCTGGAAGCAACCGAATGAAGCCAGACCTGGATACCGTGTCCCAGGCCTAGTATACACGTTGGCACCACAAAGAAGCCTAATTAAGTTGCCGGCGCCAGCAACCTCGATACGCAAGAGAATCCCAGACCGCAGGGATTACAATTGACAGTGTATTATATCTCAATAGACTCAGTTCAACAATTGACAGTGTACCATCAAAAGTAAATACTACGTAGTATTTAATAAAGTTTTATTGAGGGATTGTAAAATCTTCTTTATATGAAATAATAAAAACGTCTTTTGATTCAAAATGAACCAACTGCTGCAATAGCGTGTCAAGGTCAACATCCGACACTACCAGCCTTTCATGCTAAGGGGCTCACGAGGGATCAATTGCTCCAATTGATGCCCCAATGTCTGAGCCACGCGAGTACCCCCAGACGCAGATGAGTCCGCCGATGACGGCAACTCTTAGTCGCCCCTTGGCCAGAGTGGTTTTTTCGAACACATTATGTTGGTTGTATTCCCACTCTCGAGGTTCGACTTGCGCCAGAGCCACGTATACAAAACAGCCCTACCGGCAACCTGAATTTAGCTGGCTTCTCTTTCGTTTCGATTAATCGGCGGGCTACGAGCCCAAATATGCCCTACCGGTGTGCACAAGGTTCCACTTTAACGACTATACTTCAATTTACTCGACTAAATACAATTCATGCAATTATGGGAAACCGACGTACCGGTCCGACACTTGGTAAAACCGAGTTCAAAATTAGCACGGAGTCATGTCAGTATGGGCTGAGGAGCTTGACGAAGATGGCATGGGCGGTGAAGGGGTACTTCACGGCTTGTCGTATCCACTAACGTTGCGCTTCGTAGGGGAGCATCGATTTGGACGAACTGATCGGCAACTCCGAAACGTCGACCATTATACACGCCCGCTGGGTACCCGAAGTATGCGCTGTTGAGGATGTGTGCAACGAGTTCAAGCCCAACCCATTTCGTAAAGGCTTTTGCATCAATTGCCAGAAGCGGCACCCATTGGATGCGGCTGGACAGGTGCAATCAACTCTCGAGTATACGCATATTTCGCACCAGAGCACGTGGCAGCCGCAGCTTCCGACCAACCCAGACATCTCGACAAGTCCCGACGCCGTCGTTGGCGTTGGACGGGACAATAAAAGTCACAGTCAACGAAACTTTGACGTCGACTTAGCCGAGGTCCTCCACCAGCGACGAGAAATAATGCTTGAGCTTCAAAACATCAAGTGCACTTCTTCAAAGGACGAAGTCCGGCTGAGCCCTGCAGCCTCGATCCGACTCTGCGAAGCGACGGATCCTTCCACTGAAGATTGGTTATGAACTCGCCAATATACCGCCCACCCTGCGGAAAAGGATTGTTGATCTCAAAGCCATGCAACGAAGCCACTGTAATCTTGTTAACATTGGGTCCTGTGTCCGCAGTACAGCATCTGAACTCTTGTAGAGATATGGATATTGCGCGGCTGTTGTATTCTCGACGACCAGATCTCGTCTGCGTTCTTCGTGATTGCCGCTCGGAAACAGTGAAGGAGGAGCACCCCGGTGATCACGAGGACGACACACGAACTTGTTGAAACGAATGAAGAGCTGCCCAAGGTGCTGACTCATTCAGTTGACATTCGGTTTGAGCAGCCTTAGCAATTGACTAGTGGCGACAGCTAAACCATATCTACTAACTAAATCCGTTGTTATTTGTATTTCTATAATTTACTATAAAACTGTCTAATTGTTCATCCATTGTTCTGGCAGTCTATGGATTGCGAAAGACAATTAGACCATCAGTTCACCTTCTAACACTTACTACTTCAAGAACTAAATCACAGCAATGGACAATCTTCGCCGACTTTGACACCCAAGTGCCAGCGTAATTGCGATCCACTCCATTAAGCTTGACTAACACGCCCAGCACCACCGCTAAATGCTTCGTTCAAAGTTCACAGTCGATCATCATCTAGCACCAAATCCAGTGGCGCGACTGCCGTGGCCCAATCGCGGGCGGGAGAGAGCCGTGGCTGCCACAGGAAATTCGAACTCGCGGCGCCTTTGTGTCGTGACTTGGATCAGCAGCTTGCGCATCTGTCAAATGGGTTCGCGTCCAGAGGTCGCCGTTGTGCAAGTACAGAACCACTGACTGCGTATCCTATGCACCCGATAAAATCCGCTTCTGGACGTGTCGCCAACAGCACCTGTGAACGCTCCCACATTGCGATACTCAACTTGGTACAGAGTTGCATTTGGCTTTGAATGCGTCCTAATTAGCTTATTTAGGACTTGCGTGTCACAGCAGAAAGTGCAACCTCGCAGCTCCAGCAACCTTTGGCCATTTGCAATCGCAAGCCATGGCGGCCACGACGCCCCGTACACCGACCGAGACCTCAGGCCTTCTTCGGTCGCTCTCCAAGTCCAACGTCTTTGAGGAAACGTCGCGCGTCCTGCGCTCCATCTCGCGCTCCAACGCCTTTGAGGAAGACCCCGTCACGCTCTCAACAGCGCTGTATGCATCGGCGACGGTCACCGAGATCCACACGTCGCCGCTGCACGCGTGGCTGGGCACGATCATTCTCGTTGCAAGTCTTGTGACCGTCTCTTCCGTCGGTATCGCGCTGGACCTCGAAACAGGCGTGACGCCGCTCCTCAAGCTTTTCTGGCGCATGACTGCGACGGCGTTCTTTATGGGCTTGCTCGCCTTCGCCCGAGGATGCTCCTTCAAGGTACTGTCCACGAATGCTTTTGTAGCACGAACTCACGCGTTCGTTGCAGCTGCACACGTGTGTCGATTCGGTGTCTATGGTGTTCGCTGGGATCGGCTACGTCATTTTCCTTGGCACGTTCATCTACGCGCTCGACATGACGTCCGTGAGCCACGCCTACATCTTCAACAACTGCCACTCGCTCATCCTCGTGCTCGGCAAACTCGTGTTCCGTCAGCCTGTCACAGCTGCGCAGCTCATAGGCACCGTCATTGGCCTCGTCGGCGGCATCGTTACGACCCTCGATTTCCACCCGGCCGACCCGACGGCGCCGATCACACTGCCCACCATGTCTGGCGACTTTGTCGCGTTCCTCGGTGCCATTGGCGGTGTGCTCTACCTTACGCAGGCGGAGCGTCTCCGGCCCAATGTCGACCTCATGGTATTTATGTACTACCTCGATCTCATCGGCGCTGCCATTCTGCTTGTGATCCTCGTCGCCATGGGCGTGCCGCTTGAGTTCTCCATGGACCCCGCGGTGGGCCTCTGGGGCTGGATGACTCCGACGGCCAACCGCCTGCCCGTCGCGTTGTACATCGTTTTCGTCTGCGACTTCATCGGCACCATGGGCTACGTCCGCGGCCTGTATTACTTCGAACCCATCGTCATCTCGATGGTGATGCTCATGGAGCCCGTGATTGCGACGGTGATTGGCATCATCGCCGAGGTCGAGGCTGTGCCAGGTATTGTTCAAGGCGCGATGCAAGTGGCTGATATGTCGGCGTAGGTTGGCTTACTTTTGGCGGTGGTGTGCTCGTGCTCTCGGGCACCGCGCTCGTGATTCTCAGCTCGCCCGCAAAAGACGCCCCAGCGCTCCCGCCGACCAAGGAAGAAGACCCCGAGGACTCGGACGACGAAGCCACGACGATCCAGGTCTAGTGTTAACGCGGCGATAGATTATGGAGTTAGGTGATCCAGCGAGAGCTGTTAGCTTATATACGATACGTGGTGGCGACGCCAAAGGACGAGGCGTCGGTGTAATACCCGTCGGTCGGGTCTTCGGGGCTTGACACCGATGACTGCCTCGGCCGGCTCCACGGGGACATTGCAAAGTTGGTGTAGCTCACGTCGGTGGGCAGCGGTATTGCTGCTTCCACCAAGGGTGCCTGTCCCAGTCGGATCACAGAGCTTTGGTGTCGGAGCCCTCGCGGTTCCACCGGGCCGCTACAGCGTAGCTCGAACCGCTGCGACCGCTCGGATCGCTGCCGACCTGACGGCACTCGGCTGGACGGCGCACGCTGGCTTGGGCGGCGGCTCGACTGCTCGCGGACGTGGGCGGCGGCAAAAGCTGTCATGACGCGCGCTGCGTGTTCCCGCTTCTGGCGGCGGCAGTAACACAAGACTACGACGAGGACAACGACAACGACGCCGGCAACACCGACGCCGATATACGCCCACTGCGCCGCCGAGAGACCGCTCGCTGCCGGCGGCGAGCGTATCTCGAGCGTCGCGTAGCTCACGAGGTCGACGCGGCACGTGGTGTTGGGTAGCCGCAGCCCGGGCACGGTCGCGAGCACGAAAACGGTGTACGTCCCCGGCGCGACGTCGAAGCGGGCGTCCGTGAGATCGAAGGTGGCAGCGCCACGGGTAAAGTTGAGTGGCGACGCCGTGGGCAGCGCTGGTAGCAGCGTTGCGGTCGGTGCGTACGGTGAGCAAGCTGGACTTGGGACGCCGGGACAAAAGTACAATGCCGACTGCACGATTTGCACAGGCGGGGACCCGACAACCGTGGAACCGTTCACAATGGCGAGCGTCTCGACGTATGCTTGGTCATTGAGGGCGACGGTCCACGTGATGTTCACAGGCTCGGCCCGCAGCACGGCGGGAGGTAGCGTGGACGCGATCGTCGCAGGACAGACGCCGCCGTTGCCGACGCCCAGGACCCCGAGGGCCGCGGGGGACAGCGGCGTTGCCGACGCCGGTCCTGGCGACGCGTAGCAGTAGGTCGTGCGCAATAGGATGCCGCTCATGCGCTGCGACTCTGGCTCAGGGCAAGGGCAAGGTGCCAAATCTGAGTTGGTTGCGTCGACGTATTTTTTTAAAAATCGCCCAGCTGACCACAGGACGCGACCCGATCAAAACAAAAAAATTGCGTCGCGTTTGCGACAGGCGGGGTGAGTTACCATTTGTGTCGGCGTACATCGACAAGGTCTAGATGCACGCAATTTTCCATAAGCTCGTCAGGCCATCTTGGACCAGCACAAGCGATTGTTAGCGAGTGCAATGAGCGCTCTTCGCTGTAGATTCCTTGTGGAACGAGGCCGTGCCGTGCGTCAAAGGCCACCGTTGTAGCACTGGAGCGACAGTGTCGGTCGTTTGCGGCAGGACAGGCGGGAATCGGTTGCTTTTATGGCCGGGCAGGGCGGTGGCTGACCATCGAGAGGGCTACGCAGCCACCGCTTGGCGCGCAGAATCCGCTGCTTCATCGTCCATTAAGTTGCTGGTGGCATCTGGCAGACTGGGCAGACTTGACGTTGCGCCAAGTCCGGAGCTTTCAGCGTGGTGTAAGACATTCCGATGCTGGCCGCTGATCGTGCAGTTAAGGCGTGTGAAATAGTGATTAGTAACTATTATGGAATAGTCAGCCAGCTAACTACAGGTACTATTAGGCGCGGCGGACGCGTTTTGGGCTGGGGACCAGCGTCCGTTTTTCACCGGTCGCCTTGGGCGCTCCACTGCTAACCCCTGCACGCCACCTAGCAAACACCATGGGTGGGCGGCCCCGACGCATGGTTACCATCGATCGAAGGCTTGGCGAATGCGTTCGCGTAGCTACACCTATGTAAGTGGAGGCCAGACCGCGACGGGTACCAGCTTGTTGAGGCCATATGTAAGGCAGTTCAGTGCGCCCTGCACAAGCTCGAGATGAAGGCTGGAACTTGAGGTACCTGGAGCGGCGAGAAGAAGGCAGTAAGCGACAAGAATGCTGGACTGATCGCGTGGCCGGGCGAAATCACCTACGCGACAGTGAACTTAAGTTCATGTTCCATCTATCCTACTTGAAAGGTACGGCCAAGAGCACCCCAGGCAAACGTCGCTAGGAAGACCTACGCATGATCACCACCAGCAGCGGGCAGTGGATATACCGCTGTGTACGCCATCATTCGCCGGCGGATCTTGTCTTCCATGCCTGACGACATGACTGTCGTTCGACCCTAAATGCAAAGTCGCACACAGCAACGGAAGATCCGAGCGCGCACGAGTTTGTTGGCGACGAATACGAAGACAGTGACGTTAAAGCAGAGGGCAACCATGAGAGGCGCATAGAAGAAGAGCATTTGAAGTACGTAGCCGTCCAGAGCCCATTCGTTCGCACTCCACGATCGAATCCAGCACCTACGACGGACTTGACAAAGGTAGATGCACGGGCAACGTACCAAGGAAGACCCCCAAAGCCGATGAGGACGAAGCCGCACAGGTGCTGGATGGCGAACATGGCCACGATCTACGACGACGGAGCACCCTTGGCGACAATCTTGATCCTTACGATGAGTGGAATGCCCCACGACAGCAATATGTAGCGCCACTCGTACATCTAAGGAGACCATGAGTGGTGCCAGTAGTCGCTTCGGCGTGTACCTCGGGCGTCTTGTTTGTCTTAACAAGGATCTGGTATAAATGAAATGCGAAGCAACTTGTCCAGAGGTACGAAGACAGCAAGCAGAACTGCAGCCCGTAGCCCTATGCAGTCGCCATTAGCACCACGAGGCTGTTAAGATTCAGCTACGTACTTGGATGAAGCACACCAGCGGGATGTCATCGGGGTTGTCGGGATCTGAGATTGAGGGCAGCAGTGTCAGAAGCCAGAGGATTGCACCGCAGAGGTCGGTGGCATTGAGGTAGAAGAGAATGCGCCGTCCACATCGCCGCGACTCTTCGAAGAGCAAGAAGCACGCCATCATGGCGAGGCACGCGGCGATCGAGACGGAGCTCGCCACTGCGAGGAGCACCAGCGGCGTCGCCACCATCGCTCTTCCACGGTCGTTCTTGGAAAACCGTCACCCTGGCCATGCAAATGAGTCATTTAGCGTATCTTGCGTTACATGGATGCTTTTTAACAAAGCTTTTTATCATCAAATAAAACGTTAAATATTGCTTCAAAAGGATTAAATTTGGTATCTTGGAGCGACACCGTGTATCTTTCGGAGCGATGGGGCGGTGTGCATGGATCGCTGCAGCCGTCGCCGCGGTCGCCGGCGCCACGCAGCAGGCTGTGACGCAACTCTACTCTGTCCAGGGCAGGGACATACCTCTTTCGATCGCCCCTGGCACGGAACCTATCGATGCCATCGAGGCCTTTCGACGAACTCACAACCTTTCGACGGCGTTTATTCAGCAAGCGCTTCATCGCTTCTGCGGGCCGCTACCTTGCACTCGCACGGTACCTGTCGTCTTCTCCGTCGTCATCAGCGGCGATGCAGCGCCCATTGGATTGTTTGAGCTCCTCGAGCATCAGGAGCCAGCCGACGCCGTCGCCGCCTTCTGCAAGCGTCACAAGCTGTCCCGGGACTTTCAACTCAACATGCTCTCTTCCATCTGCGAACAACCAATGCTGGTACCGCTCCTCAGTCTCCCGGTTGTTTCTTCACCTGCCACGCCATAGAAGTGCACGCGGTGGCGGGCGATCGTGCTTCAACAGGCCTTCTCCAGCGACGGTGGTGCCTCCCTCGGGACTCTAACGCTGTACGACGACGACGAGCCCGCCGACGCCGTCTTCGCGTTCCTACAGCCATGGTTCCCGGACGCCTCTGATCTTGAGCCCAAACTCCGCCATGTTCTCGGCCACGTTTGCGGCCGCGTGGCGTGTTCCCGCACCGTCCCGCGTCTCTACCACCGGCGCATCCAAGGGCCCGACGACGTCGACTTTGGTTGGCTCGACATCTTCTACGGGCAGGAGCCCATCGACGTCATCGCGGCGTTGGCACCGACCCTCGCGCGCGACGCGCAGCTGTGCGCTAGGCCTCCCTTCACCCGCTAAGTTTCCTCCTAGGTCGCTACTGCACACCGTGTGTCAAGACCGCCTTGTGTCGCCCTCATGCACGCGCGACAGGCCCGTCGTCTTCTCGGCGCCGGTGCAGTTCGACGCCGAAGGCGCAGGCTTGCATCTAACCCTGTACGCCGGCGACGAGGTTGCCGACGTTGTCTACCGCCTTGGGCGCACCCACAACCTGACAACTGCCATGCGCCATGGCCTCTTCGACGCGCTGTGCAACCGTCCACCCATCACTTGCACGCGTGGCCAAGCCAAGATCTACGAGCGCACCATCGGCGACGACCACGGTACTGCGACGGGCGGCGGTGGCACTCACGCCGACGCGCAGGAGGCGCGCTGGGAATGCTTACCATCATGGACGGTGACGAGCCTGCTGACCGCGTCTACGCCTTCGCTGCGGCCCATGGCTTAGCCACCGAGGGGCGCAATGCACTGCTCAATAGCGTGTGCCACGAGCTACGTCGACAGGAAAACATCACCTGCCACCGCTTTGCGCCTCTGGTTGTCCAGGTGCCGATCAAGAAGAACGCATCGGACCCAGCCCCGCTCGGCTACGTGGAAGTTCTCGAGGGTAGGCGTGCAGTGTTTTCGTTCGTAATGATCCTGTAGGCGACGAACCGGTCGATGCCGTGCACCGCTTCGGCGTCCAGCACAACCTCGACGAAGAAGAGCAGCGGTCCATCACACAGGGCATCTGCGACGCCTTCGACCTCCCATGCACGCGCAGCCGCAGCCTCGTGTATGTAGCGCCTGTGGGGGACGACCGCGTACCTTTCTTTGGCGACGAGGAACCTGCGGACGTCGTACTATGGTACGGCCGGCTGCGCAACTGGACCTTCCACGAACGCCAGAACTGGCTCCACGCTCTCTGTGGCCTCGAGCGGGCGGCACAGCCGTGGCTCAACTGCACCCGCGCCGAAGCGCGTTTGTTCCATGTGCCAGTGATGGAGACGGCGACTGAGAAGCTTGGCACGCTCGAGATATTCGAGGACCAAGAACCCGTCGATGTCGTGTACGCCTTTATGGACAAGCACGACCTGTTCCAGACGGCGCCGCTCAACGAGACGCTGCTCAACATCACATGCAGCCACGTGCCATGCGTGCGGCAGAGGCCGCGCCGCATTCTGTTTAGCCTCCAAGCGACGTACGCCGGTCTGCCACACAAGATCGAGTACGTACCCCCCGAAGACGACTGGGTCTGCACCGAAGCCCACGGCCACCGCAAGTGCCAGCACTATGTTCAAGTCCGCGCCGACGCATACTGCGCCAAGTACATGCCTTCGTGGACGGCCTGCCCGGGTACGCTGCCAGCTACAGCTGCGCCTGAGCTACCGCTGTGTAGACATCATTGGCGCGGCGCTGCGCTCGCACTTGGACGTGTACGAGGCGGCCATGTGGCGCGGCAAGGACTTGTACGCGAAGCTTGGACTCGTCAAAGGCGCCACGAGCGACGAGATCGAACATGCCTACCACATCCGTGTGCTTCGATACAACAATGCAACGGAGCCACAAAAGTACGAAAAGCTCCAGGCCGCCTACGACACACTGCACGACCCTGTCAAGAAGTACTACTACGACCTGCCGTGCATGAAGTTCTTTGGCCTCTGCGGCAAGCGCCAACCCGACGGCGGCATCTCCATTACGACCGACAACTAGCAGCCTCCCTCGGCCAAGGCAGATAAGTTACGAATCCCACAGGGCGATGTCGCGCTGCTGCGCAGCTTGCTCTTCGTCCACAATCGACGTGCAGTGCTGCATCGCGTACAGGAGCTTGGCCTTCATGATGGCGTCTGTCGAATAGTTGGGCAGCTCCAGCTAGCATTCACGTCATGCCTTGCCGCCGGCACACACTCGCGAACCTGGAAAAAGCACGTGTGGGCGACGGGCAGGTACTCGTCGGGGTTGCCTGCGCTCATGTGCCGCACGAGCTTGAACGTGTACGTGCCAAAGTCGACTTCGCTGAAGGGCAGCCGGGACCGGCCCCACACAAACTGCAGACTACGCAACCTCGTGTGAGGCCAACGCCTCAAGGCCACGTACAATTGCTGCTGCTCTGCCGGCGAAAAGGCCGCGAGCGTTCGCCAAAAGCGCTGCACGAGCGTGTCGTGGCTATCCATGTCGGGCGAGTACTCCGTCTTTTTCTTGAGCAGCTCCAGGTTGAGCGTTGGCCGGCCACACACGAGCAGCTCGAGCTCCTGCCAAGTGAACACCGCTAACAGGTCGGCGTGCACGATGGACCGCAGGCCCTTGGCCACGTACGCTACCGCACCGTCGAACTGATGCAACTTCCATTGCTCCAGCGCGTCAGCGTACTCAAAGCGGTCGGCAAAGCTCACGGGCCGCGCTCGGCCCTGCGGCACGATCTCCACCTCGACGTTTTGATCCGTGAGGCAGGTGAACGCTAGATCCGGAAACGTCGCCTCGAAGGTGGCGGCGTCGAGAGAAGGATCCCGCAGGAAGGCCAGCGTCCGGGCGGCTGCAGCGTCGAACGTCGGCAGGTCCTCGGGCGTGAGCGCTTCGCCGACCAGCAGCTTCCACACGGGCCGCGCAAGGGCCACGGGGAAAACCTCCTACGCGCAGCGTCAGTGGCGGCCTCGGTGGCGACCGACCTCGAGGTTCTGTGTGGCAATGCCCATAAGCACGCCCACGAAGGCCCACCAGTCGCAGCATTCGGCCCACTCGAGGCACATGAGGTTGGGCACGAGCGCGTTCTGGTCGAGTCCGTCGCCGTTCTGGCCATTGGCACTGGTGCAAAAGAGCGGCACAAGGCTATGGTTGAGCTCGAAGCACTAGCAGCCAGTGAGAGCTAGCAACGGAAGTCGGTTTACGATGGTGGCGTTGGTCTCGCGGTAGAGTCCCCCGTCGTCGATCGACGGCTCGCCCTTGAACTTGGTAAACCACGACTTGCCGTCGTTGCGCCGCAATAGCGCCGGTGGCGTGTGACGAAGTTCTTCGTACAACTGACAAAACACCGTCGACGCATAGCGGTCACGGCGGCCAGCCATGTCCAGCTGCCCACTCGCTGCAGTGAGTTCCGCGCGCACCTTGAACGCAACGTGCCGATTGATGCTCACGACCTCGGATGACCGCTCCATGCTGTACGACTCGCTCCAGATTTTCTACCTGCCGGTCAGACAGGCCTATCTTCCGTGTTGTCACCTTCCAAACGGCCATTTTGGTCTCAAGGAAGAGAAGCCCTTTGGCGCGCGTCACGAGTCCCGCCAGCCATGTCGGGTGGTGACGTGCCAAGCTCGAGCCAATGCCCAGCAACATCACGTACGGCACCAGGCGCTGGTTAAGGTGCCGAAGCACGTCCAGCCGCCCCATGAGCACCGGTAGCGAGAACGCCTGCAGCCGCTGCCGCGCGTGGCGACCGGCGTCCGAGTCCAGGAACTGATCCACGTCGTTCGCCACAAGACTGAGCGCGCAGCGACCCCGCAGCTCGCGCAGCCTACATTAGCATGAGCGCTTGTTGCTCAAAGGTTTCAACCTGTTGACAGCGTCGACGAGTGTCGTGTTCACGAAGGGCGGCAGCTCCGCCACGATCGTACCCTTGTACGTGTCGCCGGCGGGGGCCACGCAAAACACGTCTGAGATCGAGTGAGCAGAGCTACAAGGGGAGGGCGTACCGTGCAGCCACGGCACCGCGGCGTGGGCGGCCGCTTGTGCGCGCGGGATCGGGAAAAAGGCCGGCTGGTGCGAGTCGAGAAGCACCCACGCCTCCGGTGCCCCGGGGCCCTGCACGAGCCGGCCCCAGCGCCCGAGCCGCTTGGCGACAACAACAATCTCACCATAGAGCACGTGGAACGCGGTAGTGGCCGCGAGACCGGGAAAGCTGTACACCGGGGCCTTGTCGCTGAGCACTCGGTACAACTCACTGGTTGGCGTGGCCGTCGTTGGCGCCCCGGTGCCCGTGTACTTGTTGTGGTACTGCAACGTCCACGATGAGTAGGCGTCGTGGGCCGCCTACGACGGAGGTGAGCGGTGCGGTGGCCGACGGAGCTCACCTGGCCCGCAAGCCCGTACAAGCCGATGTACTCGACCTCCATGCAGTGGTGCGTCGTAAGCTTCACCTTGAGGTCCACTGGGACCACGAGCCGCTTTACACGACACGTTGGCGTATGCATGATGGAGGCGCGACTCGGTGCGTACTGCACCATGCGCTGGAGGTCGACGACCACGTCCTCGCCTGCGACGGCCGCCGTCGCGTGGGACGTGAGCGACTCGCCGCTGCAGAATCCCTGGTACTGCGTCTCGATCGTGTACTCGACGTCCGATGGGTATGGCAGCCACTACGCCATCTGAGGCCTCACGCTGGCATCGCTGCCTACCTCCTCGTGCGGCTTGTAGCACCACAGGTACACGGGTCCGTGCATCGCACGGTCCTTGGCCGCCGCAGCTCCGTGTTCCTCGTCGCGTTTGACTGTATCCGCAAGGTCTATAGGCCGCATGAGCTCGCGGGTACCCTAGTGTCCACGACCTTCCATCGCGCGGATGTTGTAGCAGCGCAGAAGTTTGACGATGACGACGCGACCAAGGATCGCAAACTCTGGCACGACTGTGATGACGTTGTTTCCTTGCAGAAAGTGCGGCGACCCGACGTCGAAGAAACCGATGGGATCGCCCTAAGCAAGCCTCAGCAACGACGATGACAGTGGGCAGTACTGGCAGTGGAATGAGCTGCTGTGCACGCATGGACCCGACGTACTCCTGGTACTTGTCGCTCGTAAAATGGTCGTACTGCCGGAGTTTGGCCATGTCGTCGGCGGTCGGCGTCTCATGGAACACGAAAATGACGCCCGCGACGCACGGCGTGTTGGTGTACTTCTTTGGGATGCGCACTGACACCTTGCGGATGAGCACAAGTTCCCCGAAGCTGCCCATGATATGAACATTCCGTGCTTCTCGCACACGAAACAGCTTTGAGTTGTCTTCGAAGAGGTGCTGAGGCATCGGGCCGGCGTCCTGGTCGAGCAGGAGGCAACCGTCGGTCCAGTGCGCGGCTACGGGCAAGAGCGAGTCCACGAGATACGGCTCCTTCGTGAGGTTCACGACAGCCTTGCGCCAGTCGTATGACTGGCAGCTCCACGCGGGACTGTGGGCATCGGCATCGATGCACCCCGCAAGCACGAGCAGTTGCCGCGCCAGCGCCCCTACAACGCCACGTCACGCCGGCGCCCCGGGCTGCACCTTACCGACGGTGCAGGCAGCGTGAACATTGCGCAACCACTTGGCCTTCTCCGAACTCCAGCCGCCGTCGCGCGAGCTGGCCGACAACGTCTCGTTGAACACGATGAGCAGCGGCGCCAGCAACGTCGGGTGATACGCCTGCTCTACTTGCCGGAGCCAGCACTCGCGCCGGTTTTTGTGCCAGCGCTGAACCTCCGACTTGACCGACGCCTCGAACTGCTTGAGCGCCTCTTTGAGCACGCGTAGCGAGTGGTAGAGCC
The DNA here is from genome assembly GCA_002081595.1 of Achlya hypogyna. NCBI lineage: Eukaryota > Oomycota > Saprolegniomycetes > Saprolegniales > Achlyaceae > Achlya > Achlya hypogyna. The sequence goes on along the minus strand of JNBR01000340.1, from coordinate 14,820 downwards.
CCCCAACCTCGGGCTGCCACAGCCCCACGTCCACGCGGCCGTGGTCCGCAAGCGTCGAGAGGCCATGAACCGTCGCCACAAGCTGCTCGTGCCACGGGTGCTGCTCGGCGTGGTAACCAAAGGCGTCAACAGCGTACGATGGTGGTGCATAGTCGGGCAGCTGGGCCAGGAGCGACGTGCACAGCTGCAGCAGCACCTGGAAGTACCGATTGTTGTGCAGTTGCCAGCGCACCGAGTCTCTGAATAGCAAGTTGAGCTCCGGTAGCGCACAGTAGAGAAACTGCCGCAGCGACGGCATCACGGCGGGGTCCAAGCGTCGCGGGGTCTCGAGCGCCCGCAGTAACCAGGCCATAACGTCCTCTTTACGCCGGGCACCAGGGATGCGGCAGTACGTGAGCGCTGCGCCTAGCCAGTCGAGGACGTCACCACTGGTGGCCACCATGGCTTCGAGGCGCCCCGCGAGCTTCGCGTACTTCCATGGCGCCCAGAGTGGCGGTGAGGCCGTGCGGTACGGTGTCACCCGGAATGCGTAGCCCCACTCGGCCGTCATACTCGCCTGCGGGTCGGGCACAAACGAGTAGTAAAAGTAGTTGGCCGGCACCACGAACGGGCGCAAGCCGTCCCGAGACAACACCCACGGCAGTCTCCGGGTGCAAGCCTGGTCGGCGTAAAAGACGAGCTTCCAGTGGGATCTGGTCGTGCGCGTGTCGAACTCAACGAGCAGCGACGTCGCGGTCGGGATGCCTACAGAGCATCAACGATGGCCACGGGGTCAAAGAACGTACCGACGTACTTGCCGTGCACCGTTTCGATGGGCACGATCGACGACGGCGCCACGAGCTCTTCGAACGTCTGCAGCGCTTTCTTAAGTTCAACGACTTTCTCCAAGAGTGGCCGCGGGTTGCGTCTGTGCGCAAGCTCCATCTGGATCAGGTGGTCGAGCTGCAGACTCATGTCGGGCGGGTAGCTCAGGTCCGCCGTGCGAATAGCTTGGTACACCTTGTCGAGGCTCAGCCGGCAGCGCTGCAGATGGTCGCCGTTCTCGCGGTTCGTCTTTTCAAGTACCACGTCCGTGATGCGCTGCAGCAACGTGAATGCAGCACGAGTCTGGCCCTTGTCCAAGTGCGCATCCACGTCGCTTAGATGCGTCCGGATCATCTTGAGACACGACGACACGTTCACGGACACGGCGATAAGCCGCGTGCTCAGCGGGTGCCGCGACGCCTCGAGGACCATCATCTCGGCGGCGTGCCGGCAGTGCAGCTGCGCCGTCATTTTGGCCTGCAGCCACGCCACGTCTGCAGCTGGATCGCGGCTTGCCGCAAAGACGAGGTGCGTCGGGAACACCCGTCCCTCAGACGTCACCTCGAGCAGCCGCGCTTGAGCCGCGAGCGGCAGGCGCTTTCGCGCCGTCGCAAAGAGCCACCAGCGCAAGTACGCCACGGCTTCGTGCTGCACCAGCTGCGCGTGCACTGATGCCAGCGCCGATGCTGCTGACGTCGGCGCCGCAAGCAGCGACGACGGGATCCACTGGGCCAGCGGCTCGTCCACTGGCGCGATGGACTCGACTGGCACCACGTACGAAGCGTGGTCGTCGGTGACGACAGTAACCACGTCGGCGTCGACGCTCTGGACGACCGCGATCGCTAGTCGCGGCGGCGTTGGCAGCGGCGGGTACGTAAAGTTGGTCAAAGCGCAGAACGCTGGCGTCGGCGGTGGTGGATACGCAAAAGGCGTCGCTCCAAAATTGAACCAGACCGACTCGCCACCGTCCATCGAGCACGCGGGCGCGTACCCGCCGTGGAGGATGTCCCGCTCGAGTTCAGAGAAGGCGACCCCGAGCGACACGCCGTTGAGGTAGAACGTCATGGTGCTAGCCGCGCATGAGATCCCTCTTCCTACGACGTGCAGCGTACCCAGCGTCCAGGTCGAGCATGCAGCCGACAACGTCGCCCGCCTTGCACATTTGCTTGCAGTACTCCTCGTTGCGTCCACAAAACCACTTTTTCTTGCGCCGGCCGTCGTATGCATAGCTAAACGAGTCGTCACCGACGCCGAGGCCGCTCTCGGGGTTTGGGTCGAAGCCCGGAAGCACCCAACCGATCTGAATCACCTTGGACGTGCCAATGCGAATCTCATAGAACCAGCGGCCACCGCCGCGAACCGCCACGTTGGCGCACGCTGTACCAAAGCTTCCACGGTTGGACACCTAAGTTTCATGAGCCCACCGGTGTCGGCAGTTGCGTACCTTGAGCGACGCGTCGCTGATCTTGACGCCCATCGACAGCTCCCGCAGCTGGCAGCGCGCGCCACCGAGTCGCACAGCCGTGAATCCCGCCTCCGAGAGGCCGCGCTGCACGAGCGGGTGCGATCGCAGCCTTACACTCACGCGCAAACCAGGGCGTAGTGCGTCGCGGCGGCCGTCGTCATCGGCAGCGGCGGCATACGGGTCCTCGACGTTCCAGCGGAGCACGAGTGGTTTCTCGCCCGAGGCGCGCTCCTCAAAGCCGTGTAGGCCCTGGGCAACGGCTGGTGCGATACCCGGCACCGTCGGTATCACGGTCGCCAGTAACTCCACCGACGGCGCTACAAGGCTTTCGATGCTCAGTGTGCCAAGGGCCAGCTTTCGGCACGTTTCCCAGTCGCGATCGCTCTTCTCGACGCGGTAAAGCGTGCCGTCAATCGGTACCACGAGGATGCCGTGGTCAGCGACGAGTGCAAACAGCAGGTGCACACTCTCGCGTGGGCAGGAGGCCCCGACGTGAACGCGGTCGAACACCGGCCCGGGGGTATGGGCAAATGCATCGCAGACCTCGAACGTGATGGCGTCCATAAAGTACGGTCGGCGCACCGTGTCGCCGCATTGCACGCTCTTGGCCATGTGCATATAGGCGTACGCGAGGCGGTGAACGTCCCGTTCCCACGATGTCAGCCGGAGACGGTTGCCGTAGAGATGCGCGAGCAGCGTCACAAAGTAGCCTGAACCCGTGCCGACGTCAAGCACCGAGACGCCTACGCGAGCGCTGAGCATACGCACACGAGCGTTGCAATCGGCGTACCAGGCCGCAGGTCGAGGGCGTGGACAAGCTGGTAGCATTGAGCCATACTAGGCACTGTGAAGCCCAGCGGGTGCTGGATCACCGCGTCCGTCTCCACGTCCTTCTGGTAAAGCGATGGCACGAAGCACTCGCGCGGCACTTGGCGCAGCGCGTCGAGCACGGGCGCCGGGTGGTGAAAGTACTCGCTCTCGTACGGCGCTAGCAGCGCATTCTTGAGTTCCTGGCGCACGCGGGCCGGCGCCGCGGGACGGTCTACAGGCGGCACGCTGTTCTGCATGCGGATGCGGTGGACGTCATCGGCGTTGTTTTCATTCGTAAGCCATTGCAGCGCGCCCGTCACGTTACCAGGGTAGTACCGCAGCGCGTATGCACTCAGCCCAGCAGGCCATCCCATGTTGAGCAGCCGCGCCATGTCATCGGACGCTGTCGTTGATGTTGGTAGGTTCGCAATCTGCGCAAGAAACGCTGGTGTTAGGATTTCATCCACTGCCAGCGTCGACGGCCGGTGCGGCGGGCGGTCGGGCCAGGGCCGCTCGCAGCTACTGGCGCAACGTGGGCGCAGGAGCAGGCCGCTGAGCACGGGGGCCGCGCCCGGCGCTGCTACAAGACGCCGCACACGCTCCGTTTCGATGGCCATGCACCGGTAGACGAGCTGCGCCTGCCAATAGGTCGGTGGCTGCAGTGCGTGACACGCCTTTGCTCGGGTCGGCAGGGGTATGGCCAGCGGAGCAACGGCGAGCTCGAGCAGTGGCGCCGTCCAGCGTTCGCGGTCGATAACGCCAGCGTCCATGAGCGCGCCGGCGGCGTGCAGGAGCCAAAGCCCTTCGGGCGTCGGCAGCATTGCCTGGAGTGTCTCGAGGTGCCGCTCCACGGTGGTGGCCCAGCGCCGCACGTCAGCAGGCAGCACGGCCGTTGTCGCAGTTGGGACAAGCAGTCCGAGCGAGCACTGCGTCGTGAAGTACTGCGCGTGTACGGACCGCGAAAGGAAGAGCGTATCGGCGCTAGCGCGGCACGTCTCTGCGTCGGCGCTGACACCGAGGAGCACGCCATGCGCGCGCTGGACGTGACTCAGCGCCTCAAGCGTGGCATCGTCGGCCGTCGCTACAGCAATGCGCTGGCCGGGAAAGAATGCGTACGCCGGTCCTGCGTCGCTCGCCAGCATGAGCGCACCGATGCGCCGCAGCCGGCGCCGCGCGTCTGTCGGCGCGGCCAGTCCGTCGAGTAGCGCGGCGTCGACGAGGGGTAGTACCACCGGCGCCCATGCCGCCCGCAGCGACTGGAGTACCGCGAGTGCGTGAAACGAGAGCGCCACGTCGGCGTACAGCGGTGTCTCGAGGCTGACAGCGGGCGGCGCTACAAGCAATCGTGGATGCGGTGCGTCAACGGGTTGCTGACAGGCAGCGAGGAGCAGCAGAAACTCGGCAACGACAGCGTCGGGCGCAAGCCGGGGAAGCATGGTCGCAAGAAGGGCAAGCACTTGGTGCTGCGTGGGCAACGGCAGCGACGGAAGACGAGCCAGCAGTGGCAGCACGAGCGACTCACGCCAATCGTCAGCCGCGTCCACGGCGCCCCACGCGAGCGCGATGCGCGCCAGAGCCGTCGCTCGCCCCACCACCGCGTCGTCGGCCACACTGCGCTGCAAGAAGCCGAGCACAAGTGGCGCCACGGTCGCGTTCTGCGGACTTGCGCCCGCAACCATCGCGAGTACCGTCGGCCAGTGGTCAGCGGGCAACCCTGGTACGAGCATCCGCCGCAGCGCGCCTTCCTGGCACGGATTGGCGCGGTGAGGGCCTACCGACGCCACCGACTGCCGCCACAACGCGTGCAGTAGCGGCGAGGCACTTGTGGGTGCCGGCCAGTGTTGCGACTGCCGGATGAGGTGCAGCCAACCGCGAGACGTCGCGGGCTGCAGCGGCGCGGGCTGCGCAAAGAGCTGTAATAGCATACGCAGCGCGAGATCGTGGCACGCGGGCGGCGGCTGCGCTAGCAGATGCAGCCCCACGAGGTGCAACCACACAACGCGCCGCTGCATGAGCACCGTTTGCCGCAAGGGCAGTGTGAGCGGTGTGCCGGCCATCGCTCGAAGAAAAGCCAACAGCGATGTAACCGCGTGGTCGTTCGAGGCTTCGGCCGTCCAGAGCGCCATCGACGGCCCGACCCACACTTGGTGCAGGAAGAGACACCATGCCTCCAGCAGCGGCAGCGCGTCGCCGTGTGTCTGCGCGTGCTGTTCGAGCCATCGGCGGAACTGCCGCCAAGCGCCGAGTGGCTTCTCGAGGCTTGGGGCCGTCGCCACGAGCGTCGCCGCCACGTCCACGGCGCCTGAGAGCATCAGCACGAGGCTTAATACGAGACGCTCTACGCGTGTGAACCCGGGCGTCGGCTTGCGCCGCAGCGGCGGCCCGGCGACTGCCTCAAGCCAGGCGGCCGTCCCCTCCGGCGGTGCGGCGTCCGTGAGAGACCGCAGGAATCGGCTGGCGTCGGTGGCCGAACCCGCGACGGTGGGTGCCAGAGCCTGCACGAGGCGCGTCTCTGTTGGATACACTGCGGCAAGCGCAAAGTCCACGGCTCCGGCAGGCGTCACGGGCACGACGTAGAGACAGTCGTACGGAAGCGCGTTGGTCGGCAAGGGCAACTGCACCAAGTGTGCTTCGAGGCGGCTGCGGACGTGCGTCACGTGCTGCAAAAAGAGGCCCCAAAAGGCACCGGGTGGGCCAAGGGCTGTTTGCACCTCATGGCGGCTGCTGCTGTACGTCGGAAAGGTCGCGGAGAAGGTGCCTTGCGCCAACGGCGGCTGCCAAAAGAGTTTGTGCAGCCGGGCGTACACCATCGTGCGCAGCCAGGGCTCAACGCGGCCCACATGGTCAACGAGATCGGCGGCCAATAGAAACGTGTGCGCCGTCCATGGACACGCAAACGCGAGCTCGGGTGTCTAAGAGCAGTGGGCGCTTGGTTACTGACAACGCAATGTACCTCGGTTTTGGAGACGCGGATCTGCTGTTGCTGGTACAGATACACGTGAGTTTCTTGGAGCTGCTTGAGGCGCAGTTCGCAGATGCCAATGTACTTTGTGAGTAGGCGTTTGGCATCTTGTAGATGGGGCACGCCGCGCGGTGCCTTAAAGTACTCGAGCTGACACCAGCCAGACGAGCCAATGGACCAACCGAGCGAGAGCAGCACCGAAATGGCGCCTTTCCACCGTCGCAGCTTCTGGTGAACGTCGTCGTTGAGCACCTGCACAGCTTCTTCCTGGTGCTCGACGGCGGTGATGGTCATTTGCAGCTCAAACAGCAGCGAGAGACTCGTCTTGATGCACTCCATCTCCATCTCAATCTGCATGAGCGGGAGATGGCTCGGGTGCGTTGCCACGTAGAGCATCACTTGGGCAAAGGGCGACACAGTCGCGGGCAGCACCATGCTGGCCGACGTCGCCGCACGCAGCAGTTGCTTGGCTGTCTGTCCCGACACGTTGAGGTAGAGCATGATCATGCGCACACAGTCTACATCTTCTGAGCGCAAGCCTATAGAGCAAAGCTCAAGTGGCTGCGGCAACCAACAACGCGCAGTACCTGCAGTGCTCGACTCGTACGAGTGTTGCGGCCCAATCTCGCCGGACGATCCCGCCATTGTGCTCTCGACGTTGTCGAGCATGATTTGAACTGCCGTGGCAAAGTTGACATTGGCGGTCATGTCCTCGGGGCGGCCGTACGTCGCAGTACGCTGGCGCTTGAGCGGGTGGCCGGTGAGCGCCTCGTCACCTTTGCGCTTCTCGTGGAGCGGTGGTACCGGCAGACCGCTTTCGACAATTGCGACCTGCAACCGGCCAAGGAGCGGGATCATCTCGAGAGCAACACGCGTTGAGAGCACGAGTTCGGGCGCATCCACGAGCATGAGAAGGCCACCGAGGAGAGAGAGGAAGAGCATCGGGTTCCAGCTTGACGGCGATGGCCCGGGAGCCGAAGGCAGGAGCTTGAGTAGCGTGTCCATGAGGCTCTTGCAATGCAGCGAGAACACGTCAGCTATCGTCGCGCGGAGAGACTCGGGGCAGTGCGATGAGACGAGAAGTGAGAGTAGAATGCTCTGCCCCATGTACACGGACTCCTCGTCCAAGAGATCCTGGTCGACGTTGGACGGCGAGAAGACAGCCGCGCCCTCTTTCGTTCGCTTTTCCATGCTCGAGAGAGGCGGCATGTCGGGGTCTGGCACAACCAGTGGCTTGGGCGTTACCAGCGACGCTAAGAATGTCCCGCGCTTGCGAAAGAGAATGCACTCGAGCATCTCCACGTCCATCCCATTGCGCGGATCCGACCAGTTGAGCCCAATGTTGGCGGGATTGAATAGCGGAGGATGGTAGTCGTCCGCTTCATGCTTCTACATTCATGTAAGGTCACACGATCGACACAGCGCGCATCTACGGGAGTCGGGATTGCCTGCTGCAGCAAGCGGTGAAAAGTGTCTTGACCAAGGAGCTCAGCCACACCCGGCCGCCAGCTCAGGTCCAGGAAGGTTGATGGCTCGTCGCTTTCCAGGACGATGTCCTTGGAGTGCTACGATGCAACACGCATGATGATTGCCGTCTCTTTCGCCGCACAGAGTACCTCCATCCGTCGTTCGACCGCTCGGAACTGGGCAAAAATCGAGGAAACAATTTCCAATGCATGTCCGGATAACGCATGGGACCGGCACAGGATAAAATCACGCAATTGTACCCTGCACCCAAGCTTTGCAAACACAATCCGGCAGTTGAGAATTGGGTGTTCTTAGTCGCGGCCCCCCCCACATCACCGTTGCCAGGCTCTGCACAGTGGCACAAGAGCAGGGACGAGAGCTCATCTTCATGTTACGTTCGTAGCATCGCTCGCAACCATCGCTCGCCGCCAGGGACGGGCTTGGCTCGGGTTAGGATTTCCGTTTGGGCCGTCCATGCACGGCGATGACAACTCACGGAAAGAGAGCGCAGTATCGCTATATTGAAATGGTACAGAGCTCCACGTTGGCAGCATCAAACCGTCGCAAGGAGATGCAATGGTCGACAATGGACTCGTCCGCGAGGAGGAACTTACTCGCTTGGTAGGTGTCTTTGGCGAGATGAACTTGATACGCACGCCACGCGTCGTCAATGACAGCACTAGTTTGGTCCCGCAGCGCCTGCTTGAGCCCGAGGTTAAAGAGCGTATCGAGTTGCTCCATTACGGCGTAGAGCCAAAGGACTCCCACCAGCACGTGGACGACGTGCCGCACAGCGCAACGCAAACTCATCTTTCCAAGATCCATGTGCCATCTGTTTTCATCTTCTCACAACGCTTTTTAACGTTAACTATCACTTCTAATTGCTCGCTTTCTCGCTCATCAACCGTAGCTTGTCATGCCTTGGGCGCTGTCGGTCGCGCCAGGACACCGCAGGTGACGGAAACACGCAGTAAAGTATGTCGGACTCAAACTCTCATCTGTACGAGCTTAGCTGCTGGTGCAGTCGTTGTGTGACCAGCTTCCATAGCCGACTCCATTGGCTGTAACCGCAGTGTTGCCTGTCTGGGGGTTTCAGCCCAACTGCCGCCAAAAGCTGCTTGAAGCTGGTCGATGGACGAAGCGAAGGGCGGACCCGGCGTCCACATCACCCGACGCACATCGCGGCCGCGGGGGCTTGCGATCGAGATCCCTGCGCCGTCCAAAATCCCCATGTGCAAAAGCCCCTCGAAAGCCTCTCACGTATCGGCGGTCGTTGGCTCTCCCGTAGCAGCGTCCGAAAGGTACGCAGTAGCTATTGTAGGCCACCTCACCGTTCTCCAGGGCCATCCAGCAGCGGGTGTGCGGCGGGGCGGATCCCCGCACCATCGACACCATTGCGCTCGAGCTGCCGCCAGGGCAGTCGCCGCGCAAGGGCCAGCTCAAGGTCAAGTCCCTTGAGAGCCTCCGGGGATTCGTGAACCTGTTGCACCTGAACCTGAGCGGCCACGGTCTCTTGTCAATGGACGGGCTGGAGGCGCTCCCGCGTCTCGTGACCCTCAACCTCGCGCGCAACAGCCTCAAGCTCATCAAACTGCCCAAGCTCATGCATCTCGTACGCCCGAGCAGTATGAACCGTCGTCCACGATGTCGCGTAGGAGGCGTTGGACCTCTCGGGCAACTTCATTTCGCAACTGCCCAAAGCACTCGGCTCGCTGGAGCGATTGCAGACCCTGGATGTGTCGGGCAACGCTCTCGCCGTTCTGCGACAAGTGGAAGTGCTCGCTCCGCTTGGCAACCTGCACGCCGTACGTGCCAGCGTCGGTGTGACCAAACCTGGGTTGCTCTAGGTGTCGTTCGCAGCAAATCCGGTCGCCCAGCTGGACAGCTACCGCGACTTTGTTGTGTTTGTCTTGCCCAGCGTTGCGTCCCTCGACAACGCTCCGGTGCCGCGTTTGCATCTCTTTGCCCATGCCAACAAAGCGGCGTAGATCTCAGAACGTGAACGTGATAAGAGTCGAAAGCGCTTCGGAGGCTCTCTTGTCCTTGATGAGGAGCTTGAGAAAGTTGACAAGAAGCATCTCGAAGACCAGTGCGGGTACGCACGCCGCCACCACCTCCCGCGGTGTCATGTTCCGGTAGCCTCGAGGCCCAGCGCGCCACACTCGAGGCAGAAAATCTCTTGCTCAAGAGCGAGCTGCAAGTCAAGTCAGCGCTTCTAACGAACAAGTCGAAGGAATGGTCGGCCGCCACGGAGCAGCTGCTGCAACTGCAGCAAGAACTGGCGATGGTGCATATCGACAAACGCGGGTCGTCACTCTTGTTCGGCCTCCGAAAGCGTCAGGCAGCCAGTCCCACGAAGAAGGACCCGGTGCCACCAACACCATCACTCTCCGAGCAAGCCCGCGCCGCCGCCACCATCGGCCAGGACTTCAACCGCGACTACCTCTTGGAGCGCATCCAAGCGCTTCATGCGTCTGAGAGCTCTCTCGCTGACGAGTCGCGGGCGCTCGAGACTACAATGGTTTCTATTCGCAACGAAATCGTGGCGGTGGACACCGAAATCACGACTGTTAAAGAGTCGCTCTTAAAGGATCAAGAGGTTCACCGCGAGCAGCTGCTGCATGTATCCCTGAGCGCCTCAAGCTCGTGTACCTAAAGATTCGTAGCACCCTCGAGCGTCGCCACCACGGAGTCCCAAGTACTACTTTGACGACGGCAGCGCGCGGGTCGAGGAGCTCCAGACGCAGATTGAACTGGCGACTGCCGAGGCACAAGAGATCGAGCGGCGGCTCGTGCTCAAGACCAAAGACATGCTCCAGGCGGACCTCAAGTACGCCCGCCACACCATGCCCGACCGCAACTACGTGCTCTTCGACAAGGAGATTTCGGCGCTTACACACAAGCTCCAACAGATCACAACGCAAAAGGCTGACTGGGTAGACGAGCTGCATACTCTCGAAGTAGAGCCCCCGGTACGACCCCCGCGCTTTCTCTACCTCATGAACCACATGCATGTAGCCGCCGCAGTTGCGTCTGAAGGAGCCGGGCGACGGCCAAAAAAGCCCACGGATGTCGCTTCGCGAGAGCTTTCGGCAAGCAGTGCCCAGCACGGAGACGCCCGACGCCGAGGAGTGCCCAGTGGGCCGCATGCTCACGAGCGAGAAGCTTGCCGTGCTGCATGCGCTACAAGAGCGGCGGTTCGAGCTCTGCGACTTGCTTTTGGGCCACGAAACGACGTGGGAAACGATGCAGGAGGAGCGCAAAAGTATCGCAGCCGAGCTGCACAACATCCAGCACAACATTTTGCCCTTCTGCTCGGAAGCGTCGTACGGCCGCATCGCGCAAGCACTTGTGCCGGGGGACGATGGGCGGTCGGCGGACTTGGACCCGAACGACCCCGCGGCCATGTACGAGCGCCTCAAGCGGGAAGTTCTCGCCCACGTGAATCAGATTTTGGCGCACGCGCCAGGAACCCCAACCTACGCGTTGTCGCCGGCGAAGAGTCCTGTGAACATCGTACTGGAGACGCCCCCCCGGAGTAACCAGAGCCCAGAAAAGGTCGACGTGACCTTTACATACCAGTCCAAGTTCCAGATCTCTGCGGGGTCCCAGATCCGATCGCCGACGTTCGCCCAGCTCAACAGCCGCAGCCAATTGGCCTTGGACGAAAACACCAAGTAGGGTTCCGTGTGGCGCCAATCTGGTTCTAACGTGGTACTAGACTATTGCTTGCGTGCAAGAAACTCCAACTAGCGGAGCGGCATAGCCCCATCGAGTCGGCAACAGGCATGGACGTCGACCCGGTGACGAGGCGACTCAAGAGCAAGCTCGAGGTGACGCTGCTTGCAGCCACAAATCTGCCCTGTACCCGCCGGCTTAGCGCCACGTGTGATCCCTACGCGCTTTTACACCTGGAGCACCAGAACCGGTGGCGGTGCCGTCGCGTACCGAGCTCACGATCGCTGCGTAGTGAGAGCGGCGCGTGGGAGCGCGACCACCCGACACGGGCCTTCCGCAGCAACACGCGCAGCAACACGCTGTTCCCCGTGTGGGAAGAGGACTTCGTCTTCACGCCGATTGAGTCCATGTCCTCGCGCCTCGTGATCACGATCATGGACGACAAGAAAGCGTCCGACAGGCACGAAGTCCTCGGTGAAACCAAGGTGGAGTTGCGCACGCTCTGGGACCAGCGGCGCGTGCTTCAGTGGTACCCGATCGCGCTTAAGACAAAGTCCCGCGAGCCTGCCTACGTGCGACTCCGGTTGCGGTTTCTGTACAACCGCGTTGACCGGCTTCGACGGCTTGTGGACAAACTTGTGATCGAGTACATGGAGCGCCGGCGCGCGCTACCGACTTTCATCTGCCGCGTGCACGACAACCAAGATGGTCACCACGCCCCCCCGCTCTCGCCCCAAGCCTCGTCTTACATCATTCCCGTCCACGCAACGTCGCCGAGGCAACGCGGGACGCCAACCCACCACACCCCGAAGTGGCAACAAACGCCGCTGCCCCCGCTGTCGAATCAGTGGGAAACGTACAAGGAGATCTTCAATGCTAGACGCAAGCTCGTTTACGTCCCCCCGCGCCGCATCGACGGCTGCTTTGACAAGGACTCGATCTATCGCCCAAGCCGAAAAGAAACCCACTTACGGCAAGCCGAAGCGCTGCTGCAACGGAAAAGCAAGGTCCGCCACCAGGGGCTGTCCGCGGACTTGAGCATATTTAAGCAGCCGTCCATCGCAAATCGACAGAGAGGTAAATGGCCCTGCGTGAGAAATATACCACGGAGAGGTGTAGATACCCAACGACTGCCTGAGCGCTACTTTGGTCTCCCGACGGCTGCCAGCGAGCATCTCAAGCGCGTGTTTGTAAAGTTTGATCGGTGACGCGAATGAGTTTACTTCTCGAGCAGTTTTCGCCGTTTGGCAGCTCTTAGAGCATTCAGGGTGGAGATCCGCGATGATGGAGGCGAGACAGGAGCAACATCATGCGTTTCAATGGCCTCGCGGTGCCGCTGCTCGTCGAGCTGCCGCCTACACCGACCCAGCGTCAGTGGAAAAAGATACGGAGGCAGTGCGACCGAATGGCAATGAGCTGGGGATGCGACGCCGCGCGAGGCCCGGAGCCTTTCGTGGGCAGCGTGTACACCGTGACTTGCGGAGGCTTGCGCTCCACTAAGACCACGAGGGGAACAAGCGCTTGGGCGTACGGAAAGTAGGTGCAGTTTGCAGGCACATCCACCTACGCTGTGTTGAACACGACGCAAGCAGCAATGGCGACGAACTTGCACGGGCGTCAGGGACACAGAACAGCCGGGACGAGTCAAATCGAGCGGCCGAGCGAGGTAACCCGTGATCCGGCCGTGTAGTTTAGTGTGCCAGTTGAGGACGGCGTCCAAAAAGTCGTACCAGCTGTAGACTATCTTATCCTCGGGTATTCATAGTATGCCTTACCGAGAAATCGTGTAGTTGGCGTCGTCGCGCTCGTTCTGTGGCAGGGGGTAGTCGTCGAAGAAGATGCAGTCGTACTCTACTCTACGCATGAAGCAACGAACGGGGCAAGCGTCGCTCATACCGGGTAACGCGGCAAGTTGTGTCTGCCACGTGCCGGCAATGATGCGCACGTTGTCGTAGGCTTCGGCCCAAGCGCGAACGCGGGCAAGGACTACAGGGTCACATTCGATTATGGTGTAACTTTTTGGCTTGCAGGTTTGGATCTTGGTAGCAGAGAAGCCAAGCCCAAAGCCGATCTCGAGGACCTCGCAGTCCTGGGTGATCTGCAAGGCAGAGACGCATTGCTCCATGTACTTCTTCTCCCACGCCATCATAACCTGCTGCCCCACAGAGCTCAGGAGCATGGGCTGCGCGAGCTCGTCCACCGTGTACGCATTTGCATCGGTCATCGTGCAATCTCGCGCATCCAATGGCATCGCTTCGCCAGGCATACTCGACTACGATTGGTCAAAATGTTTATTAGCTGGACATGGCTGCCAAAAACCAAACTGCACCGCGGTCAACGGCGTAGAGCGTCTTGATGCAACCGCTTCAATCTAATCTATTGAGCACGACACGAACTCTGCCCGCCAAGCGAGGGGCATGCGGGACGGCGGCCTGACGCTACCTCGTTGCCGCGTCCAAAAGGTACGCTGTAGCCGTTGTAGACCACCACCGTGTAGACTACCTCATTGTGCTCCAGGGCCATCCAGCAGCGGGTGTGTAGCGGGGCGGACCCCCGCACCATCGACACCATTGCGCTCGAGCTGCCGCCAGGGCAGTCGCCGCGCAAGGGCCAACTCAAGGTCAAGTCCCTCGAGAGCCTCCGGGGATTCGTGAACCTGTTGCACCTGAACCTGAGCGGCCACGGTCTCTTGTCAATGGACGGGCTGGAGGCGCTCCCGCGTTTCGTGACCCTCATCCTCGCGCGCAACAGCCTCAAGGTCATTAAATTGTCCAAGCTCATGCATCTCGTACGTCCAAGCAGTATGAACTCGTCAAGACCCACAGACACTGGCGCGATGCCCATAACGTGCACGTTGGAGAGGTAGATGTTGAACGCACCCGTGGCACTCGCGATGGCACCTCGCTCTGCTTGCGGTCGATGAACAGCCGCTCGATAAGGCGAATCACGAGCTCAATGAAACTCGTGGCCAGGAGCCGATCTGCCACGCATACCGGTGCAGCACAGTATCGATCTCGGCACACTCGTTCGTTTGGATGCAGTGGTTGGGAAAGAAGTCGACGATGCGAGCTGAGTCGATGTGCGAAAAGTTGGTCAAAAGTAGGAGGGCCGGCCCAAGTGGCGGCGGCCAGCCCCCGATGCAATGCGTCAGCATTGAAAAGCGTGTGGATGGCAAGCGATACGGCGTCAGGCGCGGGCTGGAAGGCGCCGGACGGCTGCAGCAAGTGGGCGATATCGTCGTAGCGCAGTGTGACACCACACGGAAGTCTACGGCGGAGGTACGCCTTGGCAGCGAAGGAGAGCACACTCGGTCTGCTCGACTATCAAGGTCGAAAAAGCACCATCTATTCGTTTGGCGTCATCCGCACGGAGCTCAATGCACTGCAAGTGCAGGAACGCGATCGGGTTGAGCACGATCGGGGTCATCGCTGCTACCGCGTGCTTGGTAGCCGCGAGCCGCAAGGTACTCGCAGCACGTGGCGTAGATGAGATGGATGCCCGCCAGAGATACTGCAACACGACAATACCTGCCACAGCGCAGTCGCCGACAGCAAACGCTGCGTAAGCCGTGATTGCTGTGAAGGAGAATGGCTAGCGGGGACGATGAAGCTTTTCTCGAGGATGGGTACGCTCA
>JNBR01001848.1:0-24792 GCA_002081595.1 Achlya hypogyna | reverse complement strand
GAGTGCGCACCGCGCGTGCGATGTTTGCACATCCCAGGCCCTCGGTCATCCCTTGGCCAGCAGGATACGGCCGCAATCGCTCGGTCGTTCAGAACGCAACGGTGTCAAGGAGTCGCCTCGACATGACGCCCAGGGCGGACGGCTCGTGGATCGAATAGGGCGCACAACTTGATTGGCTGATAATCCATGCATTGAAAGTGATTCTCAGCGCCCGATTGGCTGTCGTCCTGTATTGACAATCTGGCATCCATTTCAATATATTGCATACATTACGTGGTATATTTCTTTGCCAACAACGAAAAGTCCAAGGTTGCCGAGCTGTCAACCTGGCCCCTGGGACCAAAGACCAAAGACCTGGCGGCAGCGCCTACAAACCGCAAGTCGATTTCACAAAAGTTGGACGGTACATTGACAGACGCAATGCATACGAACCACAAGATATCGGCAAAAACTGGGTCGGCATACCAACTTCAAGTCAAAAAGCAAAGACCGGACACCCCTGTCGAACCCGAGCCATCCTCAACAGGCCTCACTTGACCATTTGCCACCTCGACGACAAGTCAGGTGGTCGGTCAATCGGTGCCCGACACCACCTCTGGTGCTCGGCCCGGCCACGGCGGCTCAGTGGTCGTCGTGGGGGACCACCTGGACAACGCCGGATCCAGGTGGTCCCGGTGCCCGTGTCGGCGATGGCAACGACTTGGATGGAGATTGTTCCTGAAGTGTCACAATGTTTGTGGACACGCATTTTGCCTTTCCTGAGATTTTTGTTGATTTCTCGGAAGTCATTTTTACTTCGGTCGATCTCGCTGATAAATGGCTCAAAACCATTCCTTTCTACTTTGAAGTCATGCTCTTCTAGCACGAGTCACAGCCATCTTTTTTACTTGAAAGTAATCCGCGCCTGTGGAGAAGGCACAATGCCGATAAAATTGCGTGTAGTGTAATGAAAAGGTTATTATTGTTCATGAGTGTACCCACGGGCAATGCCAACAGCTCCCGGTACAGCGGCATGCGGGGTCGACTCGCCGAGGCGCGGTTCGAGCCCGCGGTACTCACGTTTGGCCAAGAATTCAGCGGCCTCACTCTTGTAAACAGCCAGCTGAGCGCCTTTGCTGTCCTTGGAGACGAGGGCAGACGACGAAGCCTCATCGTCGTCGACCTCAGAGTCGCTTGTGGCGACGCCATGGTGCGACTGGTAGGTGCCTGTGACGAGTGAAAAGTATGGCTCGTCCGAGACAACGGCGTCTTCGATCGTGTCGCAGGTGGCCTCGAGCGCGGGAAGGACCTCCTGGAAGTCTGCCTTGTATTGCGCCGACCACTCGGCGTCGTCGTTGAGCGCCAGGTTGAGTTCATATCTATGCTAGAGAGTTGGAGATCGACGCATTACGGGAGTCTACGGTGTGATAATGGGCTTGAAATAGTCGGTGCTGTCGAAAAGCGTGTTTTCAGGGCATGCCACGAGCACAAACAGGTCGATTTCGGCAAAGTTAGAAAGCTTGGGCACGTTGATCTTTCCGACCACAAACGTATACGACTTCCGTCCGCTCCTACAGAAGAATACTTTGTCAGCTTTTCGCCCCAAAAACGAATGTCGGACTTGGCAATCAAATCCTGCATCGTTTGGACAACATCGAGGTACTTGGCAACGCCAAGCGTGCCCATGAGAATACCGATGATCTGTGCCTCTTTGGCCCGCTGCACAAGAAAGTAGCTACAGGTGATGACAGCTGCAATGGAACCATTTGAGTTGGCGACGTACCGCCGGTTGAGCGTGCGGTTAATGGAAGCACCCTCTTGGCGGGCAATGCGAGTCACGGGATTGTACGAGTGGCATGGAGTCTCGCCGCACCGAAGCAAAATGTTGGTCAAGTGCGAAGTCTCCTTGCCGATGTACAGCAGAGTAGTATTGCTTCCGAAGAGGTCAGACGGCGCTAATGGCACCGTCATGCCGCCGATTGTCGTGGCGTTGTCGACCACTCCGGCCTCGGCACCTGGAAGCATGTGAGCATTTGCCCACGAAGCAAACAGAGCTACTAGGGAAGTACGTTGTGCGCATGGTACTGCAAAGAAACGACTTGGTCGGATGCGCGCTCTCGAGCGCAGCCGTGATATCTGCCGCAGCGTATTGGTAAAACGGTTCGTACATGACAACGAAGCGCGTGCTGTCGTCAAGCGCCGTCAGCGTATCATGGAAACCGGTCACAACGTCCATGGGGATGACTTCGGCGTTGCCAAAGACGTAGATCACGGGCAGCGTCGAGGTCGGGCTCAAGCATGCGCGTCCGTAATGCACGACAACGTCAGCCTTAAGGTGTTGCGCAGCCACTTCATCGACGCAGCAGCTGCCGTACGACGTATCACCGAGCACGAAGATGCGATCGAGCTCGTGTCCTGCGAGCGCATCCTTCAAGAGCGCTTGCACACCTAGCGCGTCTGGCAACATCGCATCCGGAAACTGCAGCGCGACCGCGCGGTAGCCGTGCGCTCGGATGGTAGCTGCCGTCGACGCAACGCTGTAGAAGGAGCTAAGATCAGCGCGGGCGAGGACGATGTCATCATGAAGCTCAATCGTTTGGTGCATGATCCGCGACCCATCGTCGACGGCGAACCCGGTCGACGCCATCGCTGCTGCAAAGGATGATGCGCCGCTTGTGATTGGACGAGTAACTGGCGCCGGACCACCAATCAATGCCTTTTGTGCGGCTAAACGCACGCAACAGATCCGTTGACTTCAACGATAAGTTGGCCTCTGCCTGCATGAGCTCACCCGCTGCAGACCGAAGAAAGATGCATCGATACTGTACCTGCACACCATCGAGGCTAATCTAGTAGAGAATGCGCCGCGCCCAGTCGCCGCACACTCTTGATTAGTGTCGAGCACGTCACCAGGGACGAGCACCATCGATAGCCTCATTGGCGGTGACGTTTGCTACGGAGGCATGCCCAAGGTCGGTAGGGCTCCTGAGGTCGCTCTGGTAGGACAGGTTACGAGCCGATACGACTCCTCGTTTCTGTGCTATTGATGTGCGCACCTGGCCATTTTTGTCCGAGATATGCGATGGCCAATCACATACCGAACAGCAGGGAGGCACGATCTTCGACTTTCCTGCACCCGCCACACTGCGCAGTTCCTTTGCAGTTTGAGGGCCCCCATGTCTTGCGCCGTGGTAGCCATTGCGTCCTTTTGTTCAGCTACTGCTTATGTCTGTCGCTGGGTCGTGGGCTGTGTGTGTCCTGTTCCTGTGGACCTCGGTGCTGACTCGGGGGATGAGTGGCAGAGCTCGCGAAAGCGGTCGCTGCTCACGATGAAGAGCTACGACCGGGCTGCCTTAGCAGCGAGCCAAGAGGCGCTGACCCACAACCATGAGCTGCTGACTCATGAACGTATCCTCGTTCCCATGATGCACAAGACGACAGTTCGGTCTGGACACCCACTGCCTGGTTCACCGATTCCTACGAGTGGCTCATGGTACCAGCACCAGTATCGCAAAAGGATGCAGGTATTGCAAGCCATGGTAACCCAGCAACGAGTCTTCAGTGTTCTATCGCTGACGACACAGCACAAATACACTCCCGTTGACCAAACTCAAGTTGGCGACCAGCTGAGCTCAAAGTCGCTTCGTGAAGAACACAGCATGATGGCCAAGGAACATCATGAGGTTGTCGACACCATACAGTTCCTTGTACATGCGACTCGCTACCAGCACGAACACCGCATTGAGCACATGCCGTTAGAACGCAGCTAAATGAACGTTCAAAGTAATTCCTTCGACGCCAAGCCACTATGTTGCCATCAGACGGAAACGTTGGAGGAACAGCCAGGCCAGTTGGAACCCTGGACACAGCAAAGAGTACGACGAGCGTTCACAAGCAAACGTGGGCGACGGGGCAGATGATGCCATGGGTACGCTTCCGTGATGATGTCCAAATTGTTTTTGGCTCGCCTCCCAACGCCATCATCTTTTTCCTCGCCAAGGACAACGTGCAGCCTCCGCGAGTCGACACCTTTCCGTCGAGACCGTCGTGCACAAGCAGGGAGTTGGGACTGTGGCCAAGTGCGCAACACGATTGCCCGGAATCTTAGTCGTGTTATTTTCGGCGTCTGCCGATTCCCCACTTAATAGGGTACTATACTAAATGCAAGTAGTAGGGACTTCTCGAGAAGCAGCTGACCGCACTTGAGGGAGACGACGGGTGAGCTACAGTCAAAGATACAAATTCGGCATGACCGCAAGCTTGGTTCATGAGCTCGGGATGAGCCCGCTGAACGGGTCGAATGCCGCATGCGCCACATACGCAACGTGCGACGAGTGCATCGCGGCGAGCTTCACTTGCCACTTCTGCGAGAAGGACCTCCAGTGCCACACAATTGGCTCGCCTAGTGGATGCGCCACGGGAATGTCTGCCTGCCATCACATTGAGGGTACCCCGTCGAACGACTACATCGATTCATGATTCATTGCCGATAGATTGCATTCGCAAGGAGCCT
Organism: Achlya hypogyna; assembly: GCA_002081595.1. Taxonomy (NCBI): domain Eukaryota; phylum Oomycota; class Saprolegniomycetes; order Saprolegniales; family Achlyaceae; genus Achlya; species Achlya hypogyna. The sequence continues at coordinate 20,300 of JNBR01001848.1, read as the reverse complement.
CAAATGATCGGATACGGGCCCCCGCCCGCGGTGGTTCTTGCTGTTCTCTGTCTTGTGGCGACGATTATGGCATGTTGCTGTGGCTGCTCAATCCTAACGACCATGCTGTGCAAGTGCTGCCGCAAGCGACCCAAGAAGGAAATCAAGTAAGACTGTGTTAGTTTCGCTAGCTTCTCAATCGTCTTTAGAAAGCGATACAAGATGGAAGTGATCGCAAACGATGCGTCGCAACAAGCGCTCCTCAGCCAAATTGACGAAGACGAAGAAGTCGTCTTTTCACCGCCGTCCCTCGAAGAATCGCGCACGGCGCGGCCGTCTGGTAGTAGCTCGAGCCTCCGCTCGTGTGGATATTCGATGATCTGGCTTGCCCTCCTTGCGACTCTCACGGTAAGCTCTCTCGAATGGCAATCGCTGACGTGGTCTGGTGCTAGACGCTTTCGCTCATGTACTACCCTCGAATCCCCGAGTACCAGATTTGCAACCAGCAGGTTGGCTCTGGTGCGGACCACAATGATCTCTCACGCCTTGTGTAGTTCGACTGGGCGTCCATCTTTTCGAGCCTCAAGAGCATCCATCCGAAAATCGACTACCAAGTCGACCGCTTCGCCACCAGCCGTCGCTCATGGCGCTGTAGATCCTAACGAGTGTCTCGAACGAGAACCGATTCGGGTTCTTCCTTAAAGCGGGCGACGCCGACATTCACCACCGTGGCGTCAAGGTAGGCACGTGGACCATTCGCAACTGGACTGCCGAGGCCGGCGCCGTCACCGACGTAAGCAACCTTCGACACCTACCGTCTTGTAGCCAGGCAATAGATGATGGCGGACGTGCGAATCGAGCCGGGGTATTCGGAGGCGTACGCGCTGTGGACGGACTTTAGCAAAGGCACCCTCGTCTTTCAGATCAACACGACGATCTCGGGCTCCATTCGATGGGGCAACTACACGGTACGGTCGTTTGAAGGCCTTGGTATAACGTACCCCAGCTCTACGACATTGAGACGGCCGTGCCGTCGATCGAGTTCCTCGTTGGTGCCAAGTACCCTCGCGATCTCTGCAAGTGCACCGAGTACTACGAGCCTACAAACTCGACCCGATACCGCGCGCTCGCGCCTTGAGGGTGGTCTTCACGGCGCTAGTTGGCTACACACCAGTTACTGTACCCCTAACCCTTGTAAGACAACTTGTGCACTCTTCCCTTCCATGCCGCGGCTGTTGCGATCATCGAAAGATTCCTCGGTGCATCACCTCATCTCGACCTCATCGCAAGGTGCCCCGTCGAGTCCATGACTCGACTATAAGGGAGCCCTGGGCATTGCAGGGTGCACTTCGACATGGTTTCTTCACGACATGCAAAGAATGTCATTCACGTGCAAAGATATCAAACTTGACAACTACAGGAGGAAGCGCCCCAAGGCGTGAACGACAGCGAGAACTCAATTGGCCTCGTCGGCGGCACTGTCGAAGTAGATCTTCTGGGGAGGCACGAAGCCGTTGAAATGGGAGCCCGCAGCTGACGTGTAGGCGCCCATGTTGGCAAAATACATCCAGTCGCCAATGTCCATGACGGGCATTTTGATGTCCTTGGCGATGCAGTCCAGGCCGTCACACGTCGGGCCCCAGATGCTGGACGAGTATGCGGCGTCAGCATCTTGCGGGGCCAGGGCCATTGGGTGCACGACCGCGTGGTCGTAGAGAAGGCAGTTGAACGAGCCGTAAAGGCCGTCGTTCACAAAGTACATGTAGTACGGATCGGCGCCGCCGTGGAGGGCGCGCTTGCCCTGCACGGCCTTGAGCGGCGAGGACGGCGTCGGGGACACAGCAAGCGAGTTGGGCGCCAGCTTGCGAGCGATCACGTTGACGGCAAGCGTATGGCTCGCGGCGGCAAAGAAGCGGCCGGGCTCCGAGATGATCTGGACGCCCGACGACAGCGGGAAATGCTCGCTGAGCGACTTGTTCAGTTCGGCGCCGATGTCTTCGAATGCAATGGGAGCCGTCTCGTCACCAGGGAAACCTCCACCGATGTCGAGAAGCTCGAAGTTAAAGCCGAGGCTGGCACCGATATCGAAGGCCTTGCGAGCGCGGGCAACGGCGTCCGAGTACGCCGACACGTTGAAGCACCCGCTGCCCACGTGAAAGCTGACACCAACGACGTTGGAGCCGATGGCTTTGGCGTGGCGAAGGATGGCAGGCACGTCGTTGAGCACGGCGCCAAACTTGGTGCCGAGTGGGCACTGCGAGTGCGAGTCGTCAACAAAGAGGCGGAGCACTGTGCGGGCCTCCGGGTGAAGCTTCTTCATCTTGGTGAGCTCGTCGCACCCGTCAAATGTCATGACATTGACGCCGGCGGTAGCTGCAAACGCCACATGCGATGGCTGTTTGCATGGGTTGGCGTAAATAATGGACCGCGGATCGACACCGGCGGCGAGGACGTCGCGGATCTCGGCCTGCGACGCGCAATCGAAGCCGGTGCCAAGGCGAGCGAGGGTCTGGAGGATCTGCGGGTCGGGGTTGCACTTGACGGCGTAGTACGGACGCACATATGGGAGGTGGCGCATCCAGAGCGCATAGCGCTCCTCGATGGCGGCGGTGTCCACGACGTAAAAGGCGTTCTCCTCGCCCGTGGCGATGTGCTGCCACATGCGGTCAAGAACCGGGTGCTTGGCAGCAACCGAGCTGCCACACACCATGTCGGGCTCCTCCGTGGCAAGGGCGGCGGAGGCAAAGTTGCGAGTCGTGGCGCGCGCTGAAAAGGACCGCACGGACGCCCCAGCACGGGCGAACCGTGCGGTGGCCGTCAGCGGTGCGACGCGAGCAGCGATAGAGTGGGATTCAGTGAAGCTGGTGGAGCCAGTCTTGAACTTAAAGGCAGCCCGCGTCACCAAGGAGGGAAGGCGGGCAAAAGGGAGAGAAGTGCGCAACATGCTGAATAGTCAAGGGGTGCTATCGGCAAGGGAACCACTCCGGTTCAATGTTGATGTCAAAGACCGAGCGTCTGGTAAGGGGCGTGCTGGCCCCTGGGAACTTCGTAGAGGGCGACTCCGGGAGGATTGTGGGCGAGGCCAACGAGCTGAACAGTCAAGATCCAACGGCGACAAGCGACGGTGGAACCTTCTTGATCGTTAGGCAGCCAAATGGCAAATGGCCCGTCGTCGCCATGGGGCGCAATGAGAAAGCGCGATCTCAGCGGAGGCTCGGATATTCTTTTTCCCCAAGTCCCGCATACAAACTTCAAGTGCACCGACAGTCTCCGAGGATCGTGCACGTGAAACCACCATGCCGACCGCCACGAATCGCGGACACCCAATCACATGCGGGAACTGCCCCATACAAAAATCAAATCATACAATTCCCACTTTCTATTCCGACTTGCCATTTGTATTCACAAAAACAAGAAACAAGATTTATATTATTGGGACGCCCACCCGTGTGTCACCCAGGTCAATAATTTTTTAATTTTCACGGTGTTGTGCGTGCATTATGACGTCGATTTAAATCTTTGTATTTAATATCACGTAACGGCAACGGCGCGTATTTTAATAGGATGGACTATCGCGAGATACACCAGATGGGTATACAAACCATAAGATGTTTCGTGGCGAGCCGACGGCATTTTAATTACAAGACGCGCGCCAAATGTGTGTAAAATAGCAACCGAGGATCTTGGTTACTTGGGATTTGGTGCAAGAAGCAAGTGCCCCCGAAGACCAGCTCGCCAACTCGTTGACACCAATCAATTGGTGTCTTCTAGATCCGCAACTTTCTTTGTTTGCGTTGGTGAAGCCCACCAAAAAGTTGAGGCTTCCGAACTTTGGTCGCACCCCCTCCCCCCGCAGCCGCCCACGGTGGCACACTCTTGACAGAGGTGAATGCGAGTTGCAGAGGCCACCGTGAGCTCGGGTGGGGTGGATGCTGTAGTTGGAAACTACTACGGTCAAGCGGACCTTGACCGTTTTGGGGGCTTCAGGAGGAGGCCGTTGGGGTGCCTTCACCGCAACTCCCCAGGAGCCTTAGCAGCCGTGCATTTATCGAGCGTATAGCCCGGAGCACCACCGAAGTCTGTCGAGAATGTGACTAGACCATTGTATTCCGAGTGACGCCACCACAATGTTCTGGGTTGTTTTGCAATGGCATTGCCATCGCACGCAAAGAGATGCCATCGATGAGACTGGGCCTCGCAGCAGTAGGGTTGAGCTGGAGAGAATAGCTGGAGAATACTCTACTTTAGTTGCCGCAAGTGTCGAGTCAAGTTGAAATGGAAGAGCACAATCATAAATGAACGACTGCCTCGTTACGGTGGCGTCAGTTTCAAGCGCCGTCTTTCCCGGCAACTGACGATGCGTGTGGAACCGCTGCGGTCGCCGTCGACGGATTTGATCCCGCATCAGCCGCGATCCCCGTCAACCGATTTGATTCCACTGCAGCCGCGGTGGCGGCGCTTCCAAGATGTCGTTGGCATTGTGTATGTTATGGCATCAATCGGCATGAGCTTCTACTCCGTGGCGCTCATGGATCCATACCTCGTGAGCGACTACTTTTGGCCGAATTTCCCGTCCCTGAATCTCTCCGTTCTGCTTCCCGAGGTCTTCAACGTGCAGCTAACCCTCGCAGGCAGTAGCCGCCCAACCTTTGTTCACTTGACGCAGCCATCAACGGCGGTCCAAGACACGCACGCCGTTTGTGTGAGTTCCGCGTACTCCAGGCGCCTCCTGTATCAAGAGCTTACAACTCTCGAGAGCGCGGTCACTGGTCTGCGCCGCCTCGACTCGGACCACGTCGGGTACATGATCACACCCTATTGCTACGTTGATCTGGCCAAGCGTTGGGAGCTCGCGCACACGGCAGCGTGGCAGACACGGTGCGCTGCCAATGACGGAGAGAACGCAGCTGTTGTCCTCGAAGCTGTCCTTCGAAACATTCGTTTTGACGAATGGCTTGACGTCGTCCAGAATCGATTCGCCGTGCACATCGCGGTGCCAGTAGCTGCGACTCCCGGCGGAAGCTTGTGGCTTGCAGCGCTCGAAGCTCACGAGTGGGTGCCCGTCACCGACGAAATTGCCACCTGGGAAAGCTACGGGCTCCGGCATTTCACACTACAGTACGCCAACCGCGTCCAAACAGGAGTCCAAGAAGCCATTGCCATCGTCAACGCCATGGGCACAGCCACAAGCCTAGAGCTGAAGACCATCGCCGCGGCTACCCGCATTCCTCTCTGGACGTCCACATACATGTACATGTGTCTTAGCAACGATTTTGACGCGATCGGCGCCAACCAAAGCTTGGTGCGCAACACACCTGCTTTTTTCGGAGACACCGACCCCAATCAGATTGAGGTCTTCGACGTCGGGTATCCTCTCAGCGCTCTCTTTCACGTTGTGCACAGCGATTTGGGCCCGCTCTCCAACATTGACCTCAAATGGATCGCGCCACCAAACGACCTCGTGGCATTTGTTCGCTCCTGGCAGGCGCTTATACTGACCTTGGTGCATACCACTCCTACAATAAGCCAGGCCGTCAGCGCACTCGGTTCTGCAGCCATGTCGCCGACACCAATGAAATGGGCAAACACCTCCCTCGTTTTTTATGGCGGGAACCCCATGTGCGGATTTGGCGAGCCACTCGGCTTTGTGCAGGAGTCTTTCGGCTTTGGCGACGCGTGCTCAAGCCAAACTCGGCTCGACGTCGGCCTCACGCCCTTCAATAGTCTATTTTCGTACACCGTGATCAACGGCACTGTGGGAGCTCCTTGCAATCTAGAGGCTGCATCTGGGCGCCTCGCTTGCGTGACGAGGCTTGCAGCGCTTCAAAGGGCTTTCGAGATACTGCCGCGCTATGCCTTTGAGCCTTCAGTGATCACCGCAACGACCAGTTATGAGCTGTCCATAATGCAGTTTGTCGGCAACACCAGCGGTATTCATATTGAAGAGCAGCGGCTTCTGGCACACGACTTTTCTTTTTACGGCTGGGCCATGATCTATGACTGGGTGCTTAATGACCGGGAGGCGGTCGCATTTGAAGGCGACGAGCGCACGCTGCATCTTGTTTCGCGTGCCTACCCTTGTGTGGATGCTCAGCGCGCGGCGGGCAAAGTGCTCACGTGGGCCAGCTACCTCCGTGTCTGCGCCTACATGTGCAGCAGTACGTTCGGTGTCGTTGGCGCCACTAGTCTCGGTATTTTTCTTCTCTTGCGGGCGCCGCGTGGCAGCCACTGGTTCCTCTTCAACCGAATCGCAAGCTCCGTTTGGCTCAACCGAGGCGTTCTCGCTGTGCGAAGTTTCGTCGCCACGGTGTGCCTAGCAACCGCATCGTTGGAACTGCATCGCGAGCCAAGTGGATTCACATATTTAACACCTGCGCCGCGGTCCCTAATTGCGTCCTGTGCCTTGGCTGGAGAAACGACTTGGGTCACGTACCTTTTGCATGATCTTCTTCAGCCGATTACCGGGCGCCTCACACGACGCTATGCGCCTGTAAGCACCCACATAGCCTGGGCACTGGTCGCAGCCATCGATATTTGGGCACCTGTCATCGTTTCAGCAACGATCGACCGGAGTTGCTACAGCATCAATATGGATATGATGATCTACTGTATGAGTGGCGTCGTTGCAATCGGTGATTTCAGTCGTACAGTGCTCATTTTTGGCGTCAACATTGGTGCTGTCGCTGTCTGTCTTGGAGTCGCACTTGCTGTACTCCCCTCCGAGCCACCAGCAACGGTGGGCGTGCCGAACTTGCTTTTGCCGCCGGCACTGATTGCCTTTTACAAACCTATTGAGCTCAAAGCGGTCAACGGGATCTGGGTTGACCTTACGACGGCTAGCATATCTGGTCTGTTCCTTTTACCCCGTCGAGGGCTCTTCGACGCTAAACTCTGGCTGCCATTTGATGGCGATGGCTTTGTGCGGGATGCCTCAGCGTCTACCATTTGTCTTCCCTATTGCTTTCGCCAAGCGCGGCGCGGCTCTCTACAGCGACAAGGTTCCCGGCTCTCGCTGCACCGACGAGCAAACCCCCGCTTGAGCTCCTTCTTTTTGGGTATGGGCTTCATCTACCTCGTTCTTTCGCTTGTGGGGAACATCACGTATCTAAAAGTGGCAACAGCGAACCTCGCAAATGACTACGGCTGGGCCAACTTCAACTCGACCGGAACGCGCACGTTTCTCGCCAATCTCTTTAATGCTCAATTGCTTACAACAACGACGGCAGAACTTGAGCTCGATGCACCGCGATACGCCGATCTCTCCCAACTGTACAATGAATCGGTCTCGTCCATCGTTTGGGCCGAAACCATGGCTCGCCGTGAGCTCTATCGCCATGACATTTCCCTCGCCACCATCATCCGCGGTCTGCGGGCCATGGAGCCATGCAGCCTTCCGTGGATGTTTACCCAGTACTGCTGGGTCGACTTCAATCGCACGTGGGAAATGGCGGCCACTGACGCGCGGCAGCGCCGGTGCAATGGTCAGGTGGCCAACGCCGCAGTGTTCTTAGAGGCCCCGCTCCGTAATGTCAACAGCTGGGTAGCCTGGGAAGATTGCTGGGGAGAATCCTTTCAAGTTGGGTTCGCCGCACATTTAACAACATCGGTAGAAGGAAATCGATGGCTCTCGTCGGTCACCGCTGGCGCTGGTACTGTTCCTGTCGAAGTGGAGCATTGGAAACTGCACAATCTCAGCCACTTTGCGCTGCAGTGGCAAAATTTTAAGACCGTGGGGTTGGTCGACGCAATGACGATCGTCTCAGCCCTTGGGTGGAGCTTTCCATTGACTCTAAGCAAGAGCCTCGGCAGCGTCCACTTGGCTCAGCAGACTTCCCTGAAGATGTACTGGTCCTTTGCCTCGGACCTCTGGGCCATCTCGTGCAACACCACATCCATCGGTGGTGCCAGCCTCGTGGCATCGAGCCCTGTATTCGCCTTTGCTAACCAATCTAGCGAAAGCTTGCTATTCGAAAACTACACATTAGTGGCGCCACTATCCAGAGGTTTTGCTGTCCTGCGGACGGTGCTCGGACCCTTCAACACCGTCGACATGTACTATGTCGGGGTTCCGCCGTCGCTACTGACCACCTACAACGCTCTCATAGGCGCGGTTGCAACGTTACTCATGACAAATAGCACAGCCCAAGATATCTTTTTCGCGTTGCCCGTGGCACCTGCGATGGGTGGGGTGCCAACTGCGCTTTTAGCATTCCCCAACCTCACAACAGTCGGCGGTAACCTTCTCTGCGGTGACGACCAGCCGACATACACGCTTATGTTTGGTCTCGATTGTTTCTTCGGCATCCAAAACATGTGCCACGCGTCCTTTTTTGATAGTCTTAAGCCCACTGGGTTGCAGTTGCTTTTTGCCGTGCTGGCCCACACGGTGCGATTCCCCAACGCCACCTTCGATAGCGTCTGCGCCATTGAAGTCTACAAGCGCTCTTTGTGCGTTGCCAACTACAACGCCACGCTCCAGTTTTTGCACGAGCACCACCTTCCGTCGTTGGTTCAAGTAAACACTGCCTACGATTCCGTGAGAGCGCTGGGTATTCAAGTTGTCCAATACCTCCGGCGTCAACCCTCGGCACCGCTGGAACTCTTCCAACAGCCGCTTCTGGATGAGACGGACCCAGGCTGGAGCTTTTATGGCTGGTGCTACCTCTACGACTGGGTCTCGGGGCTTCGCGAGGTTGTAGCCTTTGCTGGTGACAACGCCACGCTGCCCACAATTTCATCGCGATCTTCCGCGTTAACGATGGCGCCGGCCCCTGGGGAGATTCCAGAGACGCTGTCATTCCTGTGCCAGAGCTGTGTGCAGTATATCACGTGGCTCTTCATTACGCTTGCGGCCGTGCTCGTGCTGTCGGGCATCTCCCAGGGTGGGCACATTGAGGGCCTCAACCTCCTTGAGCTGAACCGCATTGTGGGACATGTTTGGGTAGGTCGTGCGCTTCTCGTGATACGCAGCATCACGGCGTTTTGGCTGCTGAATACAAGCACACTCCAACTTGTACAAGTCGGTGTCGGGACCCGCTTTGTGTCACCACCTTTGCCATGGTACAATACAATTCTCGCCGGCGCCGAAAGTACATGGTTTGTCTACGTACTCAATGATTTGTTGAGCTGCGTCACGCTCCAATACACGACAGGCTACGCCTTCAAGAGCTCTCTCTTGGCGTGGGCCGTCGTTGCTGTGTGGTCGACGGTGTCGCCTCAAACCTATCGCGCGACTATCAATAGAGCTTGCACCTTCGTGGATATGGACGTGCAGCTTGTATGTGAAAGTGGCACGGTGTACATCGGCGACCCTGGTCGCGTTGGTATCGGCTTTCTCATCGGCTTTCTCAGCGTCGGTGGGTGTTTCGTGCTTGAGCGCTGTTGGATGCCGGACCTTGCACCGCGTCTCGTTCCATCGACCCTTCTCAATGCTTCAAGCTACTATATGCTCGACTTCTCCGACTGGGTCGCCAAAGACGAATTCTACTTGGACAAAACGTCGGCTCTCATGGCTGGTGTGCTGGCGCTAGAGATTTACGGGCGACTACACGTGCTCGACATCAAATCATGGCGGTACTTTAATGTACCGGTACCGTCGAGTACCGGGAAGGACGAGCGTATCCGCCGCGCAATCCCGCTAAGCCGGCTATAGCTAACCTTGTGAATATGAGCACTGTGGGCCACCACAATAAAGCATACTCTCATCAACGCCATGTCATTCCTGAAAAAAGGATGCACTCGCGATTTCCAGTCCTGAAGAATTACTCTGAAATGCATGAACCGACGGCATTCGTTGTCAAATGACGTCCACCCTGTTCCCGTCCAACGTTAGAAGAGTCGGTCCTACAATATGACACCAATCGCTTTGCCTAAGCCTTGTGCACCTATAGACGGGCATGTTGTACAGTGTGTGCATTATGATTTCACATTGCACGCTCCAGCCTCAGTGTAAACAAGTGAAGTGCCTTGCAAAAGCAATTTCATTGTTTGGTGGGCGGTTAACGAATTTTTAACTGGCGAAACTGCGCGTTGTTCTTGCTTTTGGTCAAGCTGGTAGGCTTTGTGCCGCTTGCCTACCGTCGCCACCGTGTACGATAAGGCATGACGTCAGTCGTACCCGCCACCATCTCTGATTGCGCTCCTCGAACATTTTATCAGGTCCTGTGTGATGCCGTCGGCATCGGGTACGTAGTTCTATCTCTCGTCGCATGGTTTTGGTGCCACCACGTCGCGACGCCGTACCTAGAGACGAACTTATTCTGGCCGCACTTCAAGTCTTCCGAACTTGGACCAATGCTCTCGTGCCTTCTAAGCACACAACTGGTACTGCGTCCACACTGGAACCCCTTTGACGTCACAAACACCTCCCTTTTCATTTCGACTACGTCGGGACCTAGCCCCGTCTACCCACGCCTTGTCATGTACCACGACTTGACAACTCTTAGTTTGGCCGTCACAGGACTACGTAGCTTCGCGACGACTGAGATTGCGTATATGGTCTCGGCGTACTGCTGGGTCGATTTTAAACGTCGTTGGGAACTGGCACACACGGCTGATCGGCAAGCGCGGTGCAATGCACGATATAACTCGAACGCCGCCGTCTATTTGGAGGCCGTACTGCGCAACATCGACTTTAAAGCATGGATGCTTTTGATGCCGTTTGAAGTCACGATCGGCGCCGCGATTTCAACATCCGCAGACGGCGCAGCATGGCTCAAAATCCTGGCGAACCACATATTGCCTCCCGTCGAAGTCGAAATAGCACTTTGGACGGATCACGGCCTCTCGAGCTTCCATCTACAGTACGCGAACCGAATTCAAATTGGCATTCATGAGACGATCACCATCACAACCGCCCTTGGTACAGAAACATCATGGGTGGTTTCGGACATTCCTGCGGTCTTTCAAGGTGCGGGTTGGACCTCCTCAAACTTGTACGCATGCTTCGCCAACGACTTGTACGCAATGGGCGATAACCAAACCCTTGTGCGTAATTCGGCCAATTTCTTTGGTCACACGGACCCTCTCTACATGGAGTCGTACACAGTCGGCAGTCCCCTCAGCGTCCTGTACCAAGCTGTGCACAATGGCATCGGACCGCTCGGTTCCATCGACCTATTCTTTATTGCTCCGCCGCCAGCTCTTGTGCAGGTTGTCGAAATGTACCACCAAGCAGTCGCAACCGCAAATTATGCGATTAGTACCGGCACAATCGTTTTAGCACCGACACCTCCGCCGTGGCTCAACGCCTCGCTCAATTTTTACGGCGGTAACCCCATGTGTGGCTACGGAAACCCGCTACCTTTTATTCAAGAAACGTTTGCCTTTGATGACGTCTGCGCTGGCCAGTCTCCGTTGACTGTGGAGATTGCCGCAGCAAACGCTCTCTTTGCTATGTGGATTCTTCGCGAGCCAGCGGTGAATGCGTGTACGATAGTGCTTCCAGAAACTGACACGTCGTGCCAAATGCATCTCACGTCGCTCGCGAGGACATTCGTGGAGCTGTCTCGGCCCCCGCCTGCAGCAACAGCATCCGCAGTAGCCTCCGTGGCAGCGCTTGACCTCTCCATTGCGCAGTTTGTGGGCGATGGTACGAGAGTTACGTTAGAGCGGCACCCCATTGTCGGTAATACCTTTGAGCTCTTTGGCTGGACCATGGTGTACGATTGGGTTGCAACTGCCCGTGAAGTTGTTTCTTTCCAAGGCGATACCAACGACTTCAACTTGATTTCGGCGGCCTACGCGTTCACGTCGGCGCCGGGTGTAGCCACATCCTCGTCTTGGACGCACTTCGTAGGATTGTATCTTATCCTCTTTGATACCGTTATGCTCGCTATTGGGGTCGTCACTCTAGCGCTGTTTGTACATCATGGTTGTCCTCGCGGCAGTCGATGGCTTCTTTTCAACCGGATCGCAAGCTCCGTGTGGCTCAATCGCACACTTGTGGGGCTTCAAAGCCTTGTCGCCGTCCTCTGTCTCTCCACGGCCTCTATTTCTGCCCGTACGGAGCCGATCTCGGGCATTGTTCACTTCGTTTCGAGTTCGCGTTCCCCGCTCGAGTCGGGAATCCTGGCTCTGCAAGCAACATGGGTCGTCTACAGCATGCACGATGTCCTCCACCCTGTTCTCGGTGGCCGCACCAACATCGCCGCGGGCTGCAGCTCCGTCGTCGCATGGCTCTTGGTGTTCGCCCTGGATGTGGCCGTACCTGTTCCAGTCACGGCGGCGCTCGATCGATCATGCTATTCCGTCAACATGGACTTCAAGCTCTTTTGTACGAGTGGGTACCTTACGATCGGTCAACTTGGACGCAGTCTCTTTCTTTACACCCTGCTTTGCGCCTCAGTGCTTGCAGGATCAGCCGTGGCGCTGTGTACGTCGAGTCCGCGCCGGTATGGCTGCGCTCCAAGTCTTGTGCTGCCTTTGGCACTCGTCGATTTCGAAGACCCACGTAGCACCAAAGCACAGCGCGTAGATCCTGTCACCGCGGCAATGAGTGGACTCTTGCTTCTGCGACGTGCCGATACTTCATTTGTCTTTGATACCAAGCTGTGGCTCCCACTCGATACGCAGTTCATCAACGCAAGCAGGGAGCGCGAGCGATTGTATTTGCGTGACTGCTTCGAAACCAAACCCATGCTTGGTCCCTCAGTCGGAATGATTCCTGTTGCCTCAAGCAACCTCACCTTTTATCGACGTCATCGAGTTTTGTTGGCAGCGGGTCTTGTGTATTTGGCCATTACGTTGTACACCAACATGACGTACTTGGCCACTGCGCAGAGCCACTTCGCAAACGACTTTTGCTGGGCCGACTTCAATAGTACGGGTGCCCGCACCTTTCTCGCTAACATCTTCAACCAGCAACTCCTTGTGTCGACGAGCGCGTCCGTCGATCTTGATGCCCCGAGGATAAGCGATATGAAGCAGTTCTACAACGGGTCGGTTACCACCATTGTGTGGGCTGAATCGATGGCGCGGCGTGAGCTCTACCGTCAGGACATACACCTCTCCGCCATCATCCGCGACCTGCGCGACATGGATCCGTGCATGCTGCCGTGGATGTTCACACAGTATTGCTGGCTTGATTTCAACCGGACTTGGGAGATGGCTTCAACAGCTTTACGTCAACAGCGGTGCGATACCCAGATGCGTGCCAACGGTGCTGTGTATCTCGAAGCTGGACTGCGCAACTTGAACGATTGGACGGCATGGGACGTCTGCTGGGGTATGTCATTTGACGTTGGCATAGCTCAAGACCTGCTGGCGTCGGCCAAAGGCGAGGCGTGGTTACGTGGTGTTCAGACCAACCGCAACTGTGTGGCTGACGAAGCGGAGTTTTGGCGTCAACACGGCATCACGCAATTCACACTTCAGTGGCAAAACTATAAGACCGTTGGCCTCTTCGACACTATGACCATTGTTACCGCCCTTGGCACGGCGTACACACTGGCGTTAAGCAAGGCGTCAGGGCAACTGCATCCCAAGCGGCAAACTTCGATGAAGATGTACTGGGCGCTTGCAAGCGATTTTTGGGCTGTGCGGTCCAACAATACGGGCATTAGCGGTCTCGGTCTCTTACGAACCAGCGCTCGCTTCGCATTTTCTAACCGCAGCAGTGAATCATGTTTGGTCCAGAATCAGACGCTTCCAATGCCTCTAACAGCAGGTTTTGCGCTGTCGCGAGCAATTCTAGGACCGTTCAATGCCGTGGACATGCAGTATGTGGAGTGCCCGCCCGAGTTGCGGACATACTACGGCACCGTCATCGCAGCCATTTCGACAGCAACACTTACGCATCCGTCTGCGCAAGAAGCCTACCGAGACTTACTTGTCGCCGAGTATATTCTGCCAACGGGCCCTGGGGTTGATAACGTCACGGTCACTGTCGGTGGCAACATTCTCTGCGGCAACGATGTCCCATCTTTCCCTCTAAATGGTGGCTGGTCGATCTTTTTCGGGATGGACAATCCATGTCACACCTATTTGAGTGAGGCCCTGCGCCCGTCAACTGACCTTGTAGTGTTCACGACCGGCGCTATCCTGAGCCAATTTGGCGCCATCGACACCGCCGCCGTGTGTGCGATGGATGCTAGTGCAGTGCCCTCATGTGCTGATGTCTACACCGCAGCAATCGCATTCGTGGACGAGTACTTAGCTCTTCCTTCATCGACGCAGCTTTATGCTACCGTGCAGTCGCTCGCCCTAGAGCGCGTCCAGTTCGTCCAAGCCAACTCTACTGCACCAGTGTCCTTGTTTCGCCAGCCTATTTTCGCGCCCGATGACGCCGCATGGACCTTCTACAGTTGGGTGTACTTGTACGCGTGGGCATCGGGTCTCTGTGACGTCGTATCGTTCAGTGGCGACACTGGCACCATCACAACTGTGTCTACTGCCGTGCGGCCGCTGCACATGTCAGCGGACGAGTCCGAGCTACCCAACACAATCTCTTTTCTGTTGCAGAACTGTGTCAAGTATATTACTGGGGTTCTCATGGCTGTCATGGCCATGGTTTCGGCTGCGACGCTGGCGACTGGCGGCGATATTGAGCCGCTGAACCTCTTCGAGGTCAATCGAATCATTGGTCACGTGTGGATCGGGCGATTTCTTCTCGTCACTCGGAGCTTCACGGCATTTTGGCTACTTAACACGAGCACCCTCCAGCTGGTGCAAGTTGGCAACGCCACTCGTCTCTTGTCGCCACCGTTGAACTGGTCCACGACGATTCTCGCCGGCTCCGAAGCCACATGGCTCGTTTACGTGCTCAATGACGTGTTAAGTTGCATCACACTGCAGTACACAACGGGATATGCGTACAAGAGCTCGCTGCTCGCGTGGGCGGCTACGTCACTTTGGGCCACCGTCACGCCCCAGACGTATGCTGCTGTACTGGAGCGCTCATGCACTTATGTCGATATGGACGCCGCCCTCGTGTGCACGAGTGGGCGTGTCGAGATTGGCAGCATTACCCGCGTTGGCATTGGACTCCTTATTTGCTTTGGTTCTGTGGCTTGTACGTACCTTCTTGAGCGGTGGCGACGGCCTGCACAACCCTTTAAACGCCTCCACACGACATTGCTCGACGCTACGAGCTACTACATGCTGGAGCTGTCATCCGAGGGCGCTGATCTCTTTCTCGACCGCCCATCAGGCATTCTCGCGGGAATTTTCTCGTTGCGCATGTCCGACAACCTTCATATCTTCGACACCAAGTCGTGGCGCCTCGTCACCGTGCCGGTCAGTTCAATGGGCTCGCGTCGAATTCCCCTAAGTCGCCTGTAGTATGTCGTGCAGGACATTGCTTGTGTAATGTTAACACTTTAATGGCATCGGGGCCCTCCCCTCGACAGATCTCGCGGCAACCATGCCTATGGTTCAGTAGCTTTTTAACCGAGTCGGACGATCTTGTATCATATGATATATTCTATACCATAGAAACCTCGAGTTACTTTGTCAATTTTAGATGGCGAGGAAGAGCAAGACGGTGTCCACGGACGCAGTCGAGGAAGCTGTGCAAGCGTGCTTTCCGGACGCAAGTATGCGCCACAAGCGCGAAATGTGCTCGCTTTGGGCTGGCTACGGCAGCATTTACCAGGTCGCTCTCTCGTCGGGCCCGCAAGTCGTCGTCAAATCCATCACCCCGCCTGGGTCAACGTCCGTCTCGGATGCGCGCAAGCTGCGGTCCTACGAGGTAGAGGGCTACTTTTACGAGCATCTCGCTGCGCAATCGTTGGCTCGGGTCCCTGCTGTTCACACGATCGAGCGACTGCCAGGCCCTAGCTTTTGCTTCGTGCTTGAAGACCTTACGCCAACCTTTCCCGACTCGACGTACTCACTTCAGGGTCCGTACTTGAACGCAGCTCTTGACTGGCTCGCGCATTTTCATGCGTCCTTTTGGAATCACGCGAATGCTGACGGAGGTGTCGGCACCAACGGTGGTTACTGGTACCTAGCGACGCGCCAGGACGAGCTGGCTGCTATGGGTAACGACTCGCTTGCTAAGAAACTCAAGGCGCAGGCTGCTCGCATTGACTCTATGACGCGGGACGCGCAGTACGAAACACTGCTTCACGGCGACGCCAAGTCGGCCAACATCCTCTGGAAGAAGATGGGTGATGACGTGAGTTGTGCGTGGGTGGACTTTCAATATGTGGGCCAGGGCCTTGGAGCCCGTGACCTCGCCTACCTTCTCTGCTCCAGCACAAACCGTGGCGCACTCCGGGATCTCGACGGGATCTTAGCTCGATACTTTACGACATTTGCCTCCACGATGGCCAAGCTCGGCAAAGACATGCACGGCTACTCGGTTGTGAAACTCAAGAAGCACTTCCACTGGTGTCTTCTTGACTACGTGCGCTTCATGGCCGGCTGGGGTTTCTGGGGCAACTACGACTGGGCGATTGCCGAGACGGAACACCTGCTCATCTGAGTTGCTAAGACTACGGTGAATACCACGTGGCTCAATCTTAAGAGTTGACTTTGCACTTGAGGGCTAAGGTGGAACTATGATGGGTACGCCCGTGTGACGTTTCCGCGCGCCACGTCATGGTCCAACGCGGACATAAGATCGTCCACCGGTGTGTTTGAGGCCGCGTGTCAAGTCAGGAGAAGGTACTATTCGATTCACATCATGAACAGCACGTACAAGGCTCTAGATCAAGAGCACGGGCCTGTACGCACTCAACTCTGTCGGACTGCGACTTCCTTTACTATGGGTCAACCCATTGTGGGGTTCAACGACGTCCGCCACGAAATTGACTCGTGGGTTCAATGCCTCGACGAACCGACTCAAGGGCACGTACGCGACCTTGTCATGTCCCTTCCTGGCCGCGTGAGCCTCGTCTCCCATATCCGCGGTGATGATGTTGACGCGGCACCGCCAATATCACCGCGGGAGTCCATTTCCAGTTACTGGCGCACCCACCAACGACAAATTCTCTGGCTCGTGCTCTATGCATCTGGCAACACTGGAGCGTTCATTTACAAGTGGATGCAATATCCGCGGGATGCTGTCACTGGGTACGGTCTAGCTATCGCTCGCGGCTGCGCGCAAATTGTCATGCTCAACAGCTTGCTTGTGCTCCTTCCTGTGTGTCGTTCGGTGATAGACTTTGTTCAGCGAGTACCGACGCTATGGCGGCTCTTCCCTTTGGAGCAAGCAATGGTATTCCACAAGCTTTCGGGCGCCGTCCTCCTAGTTGCAGGTCTCGTTCACGTCGCCGCTCATGTCGTCAACGTGATTACCTTGTACAAACTGCCGACGCCGATGAATGCTGTCAACTCGCGTGTAGTCGAAGCCATTCCACTCTTTCGCGATGCCAAGGCGTGGCCATCACTGTGGATCGTTCTCGGGACAATACCGTTCTGGACGGGTGCCATCATGCTCTTGATCATGGTCATTGCGGTGCCGCTGGCTGTGTTGCCGTGCGTTCGCAGTCGCCACTTCAACGCTTTTTGGTATAGCCACATGCTCTTTATTGGTTTCCTCGTTTTACTTTCTATTCATGGTGCCACATCATGGTTTAGCACGGCGCAGTCGTACTTGTGGATCTGGCCACCGCTCCTGCTCTACGTGCTTGAGCGACGCCTTCGGTTTGCAAAGGCTCGCCGCGACATTGTACCAATCGCCGATGTGACGTTCTTCCGTGATACGCTGGCATTGCATCTTGTCAAGCCACCGGCGTTTGCATTCCGCCCCGGTATGTTCATCTACCTTAATGCCCCAGATATCGCTGCGCTGGAGTGGCACCCATTCACGATCTCGTCTGCGCCGGACGACATGTACTTAACCTTGCACATTCGCGTCGCCGGTGATTGGACCGGCGCCCTTTACGACGCTCTTAGCACCCACAGTCTAGCGCAAGGTGTCTTCATTGACGGCCCCATCGGTGCTCCGGCCACGGCTAATGACCAGTATGCAACGATTGTGCTCGTTGGTGGCGGTATCGGTGTCACGCCATTCATTTCAATCTTGCGAGATCTCATCCATGTGTGGCTTCGCCACCAATGCCGACAGTGCGCCCACGTTGCGCACCCGACGTCATGCGCGACGCAACGTGTGTACTTGTACTGGGTCGCCCGCCACGAAGAGTCGTTCGAATGGTTCGCTGATACGATGAGGGAAATCGCACGCCTCGACGTCGGCGGTATCGTCGAGGTACACTGTTTTCTCACAGCCACCGAGAGCAATGTGAGTGTTGCCACGGATACGCGACAGACTGTGCACCTGGGGCGGCCGTCATGGCCTCGCATCTTTGCCAACCTCGCCCAGACGCACGCCAACGAGGCGATAGGCGTCTTCCACTGCGGCGCCCGTCTCATGGAGCGTCATGTCATGAATGCATGCAAGCGCCACAGCGACGGGGCGACAACTTTTCACTTCCACGCCGAACAATTTGAATAAGTTGTCACAATCTTCGTTATTGATAGCACTACATCTTTTATCGGAAGACCCGGTCGGCGTCGTCAATCGGTACATCATTCCCGCTCATGTCCCGGTGCTGCATGTACCCTTGGGCATCAAACTGCCAGAGCTCATTGCCATGACAACGAAACCACTGTCCATCCGAGACGCGCTGATACTCGTACGTAAAGCGAACGGCGATCCGATCGTCGTTGTGGCACCACAGGTGCTTGACAAGCTTGTAATTCGTCTCATGAGTCCACTTGGACTCCAAAAAAGACACGACAGCGTCCCGCCCGACAAAGATTTCGTCGCGATTGCGCCAGACCGTGTCCGGTGTATAGGCGAGTGCTACCTTGGCAGCGTCACGGGAGTTCCACGCGTTTTCTGCGGCCTTGACTTTCTGCAGCGCCGTCGCCGCTGTAAACGGCGGCAGCGGACCGCGAGGCTCGGCTGCGTGGGCTACAAAGCCCGCGAGTGGCCCTTTGGCTGTCTCCGTGGTGTAGAGCGTGGAGCGCTTGCTCTTCGAGAGCGTGTTGAGAGCCTCGAGCACCTTGATCCGTCCTTGCGATGCCATTGCGAAATCCAAAATGATCTTGTCAAGTTGTCATCATTTTGCGGCCACAGGATTGGTCAAAATGTATTGGCGTGGAGACTTTTGATTGGCTGCTTATCGCAGCTCAACTCTGATCTTTCGGAACCGTTCGGTGATCATCGAATGCACCGAATATGACGCTGTGCTCCAGTGGCACTGCAGTTAACGAACAACGCAAAATTAAATGTTGCCAAGGCAACCAGAGACCGAAGGAAGCATACAGAGCTATCGACACCCCCTTGTACATCGTGCTTCGTTGGCTATTGCTCAACGAGACTTTTGCGGCTAGCGTTGTAGACGGCACTGTACCGCGCATCATTTATATAGAAGCACGTTGTTTTGGTTGCACTAGCTTGTTGTCCCTGGGAGGCGGCGAGCCTCATCAACGTCTCTCACTGCCGAATATTCGCCCACTTATGTATACATGCGTCGTTGGTTGAATGGAGTCGTGAGCTCGATGTTGAGGACAATGAGGCTGTACGCATTGCCACTATGTACTGTACACCACAATAGAGTAGGTTAAACAAAGTCGATGCAGAAACAGCAGGGCACTCAAAGAAAACCTCTCACTTGGTGCGCTCTCGCTTCGTGGAAGAAAGCTGATTCCACGTGCTCGGGTCCAGGCCCGAAAGCCAATATCGAGGTTTCGCTCTTTTCAACGCTTGCCTCAAGCCGGGCGGTAGTTGGTATCTGCTCGCCGTGAAGCCACTGGCTCCTCATGCTATGTTGTAACATGTTGCGCAAAGCCAACGTCCTGCCGCAAAAAGCAAGCGGCATTATCCGAGCCTAATGACGCTTGTTGTAGGACCAATGCGGAACGAAAACAAACCTACTCGACACTTATTACGATACAATTTCTGGTAAAAAGTACAAAATTAGTATGGATTATTGAATCATCCAGCAGCCCACAAAGCCCGTGACCGAGGCGTTTCGTCTGTATCCACAGCGTGCGGGGGTCTCAAGGCAGCGCTATGCATTGGCATGCGCGTCGCATAAGACAAATTGGCAAGGTACTCTTGCAAGCACAAGACAATGCAGGAGCATGGCGTGCAACAGGATTTTCGTCGGACCGAGATTATTGCATGAAGCCCTGTCGACAAACAACCACGAAATACCCTACAACGTGCAATTCTCGGCTTACTTTCAGGCCGCATGACTGTTAGCCCACAATCCACTGCGTGCCCGCCGACTATTGGTCGGCACCACGTCGATCACATGTCAGTCACCGAGAGACCACCAGGTGGTTCTCCACGACGGCCACTGAGCCGCCGTGGCCGGGCCGAGCACCGGAGGTGGTGTCGGGCACCGTGAGTGGGACCACCTGGA
>JNBR01000127.1:37020-48880 GCA_002081595.1 Achlya hypogyna | reverse complement strand
GCGTGGGTGGGCATTTCGGCGCAAGCCAAAGACCTCATCCGCCACCTGTTGGTGCTCGACCCGACGGAGCGCTACTCGATGCAGGACGTGCTAGGCCACCTGTGGCTCACGGTAGGTCCCATTGCGCCGACGCTTACCCACCCACCACCGACAGGGCGTTGAAGGCGTCGACATTCCTGTTCAGCCGCTCTCACCCACGATCCATACGGACCTCGGCCGTTACCAAAAGAGCTCGAAGCAAAAGGTACGCCCGTGAGTGCCTCAGCCCGCCCCCACCGCCGCGCTAGATGTACGACTACGAAGACTAAGGCGTTAATATCAATCGATGCAATCGCCGTCGTCGAAGGCGCACGCAGCCACGTTGCAGGCGGCGTCGCAGCGCCCGTCGCCGACGATGGAGCGCAGGCACAGCGGCGCGCACAGCGGGTAGCACACGCGCATGAGCGCATGAGCGACATCCGCAGCCCTACGCCCGATGGCCTTTGAGCCACGCCTCGTGAGCGCACGTACGAAGCATCACCGAGTCCCAGGGCAGCAGCTTGCGCCGATGTCGTCGCGGCCGCCAGCTGCGTGCAAAACGGCGTTGCCGCCACGTCGACTGTGCCGACGGTGAGCACAGTGGGGGGCCACTGACTTGGGACCGCGTTGATTGGGTTGCCGGCGACGATCACGTGGGCGAGGTGCGGTGGGGCGTCCGCCAGCAGCGTCGAGGGCAGTGTCGTGATAGCATTGTACCTACGGAAGGAGGATGTGTTGGTCTGCGCTGGCGGATTGCTCACCCGACGTCGATCGTCTCGAGGTTGGCGAGTGGCGCGAGCGACGTTGGTAGGGCGGCGATCGAACCGTTAACGAGACTCA
The DNA here is from genome assembly GCA_002081595.1 of Achlya hypogyna. Classification (NCBI taxonomy): domain Eukaryota; phylum Oomycota; class Saprolegniomycetes; order Saprolegniales; family Achlyaceae; genus Achlya; species Achlya hypogyna. Next base: position 48,022 of record JNBR01000127.1, on the reverse strand, counting down.
GGATCACGGTGTGGCTTAAGTGCAATGGCACCGCTGTCACGCGGCTGTGCCAGAGCCAAACGGACTTGAGGTGCGCCCAAGCCGCCGGCACAGACGAGATCGCGCTGTCAAACACTTTGATTTCCTGGCACGAGGCCGGCGGCGCCTGCAGAAGGACTGGCACCTACTCCGAGGTAACGCCCGCCTCTAGCATCTACGACGCCACCTCAAGCAGCCGCGTTCCGCGCAGCTCAATGTACTCAATCTGCGGGGACAGATACTGGCTCGGGACGTCCCAGCGCGCGAGGTTCACCGAGTCGAGCCGCAGCACGTACAACGACGCGAAGCGCGCGATCGTGGCTTGTGGCAGCCCGTCTGGGAGGTCGCAATGGGCGACAGTGAGCAAAAAGAGCCCGGCGTCCATCGTTGCCAGCACCTCCGTCGCGTTAGTCGCAGCAGGCAGCACCCGGCAGTCGAGCTCAAAGTCGCGACAGATGCAGCGCCACTCGAACCACAGCGGCGCGCAGTGGCGGCAGCCGGCGGGGCACGCACTGTGGAAGAGAGCGGGCGTCGCTGCGACGATCAACACGGCGCCCCACAGACAGCTCACTACGGCCGCGCTGAGAGCCGGTGGCGTCGCGAGACGTACGCATGACGAACAGCCGCTGGTGCCGCGTGGAGCGCACGCTCACAAGCTCCTTCGAGGGCGCCTCTGGGGTTGGCATGCTTAGGGAAAGGCGGGACGAGACGATCGAGTTGCGCGACGGCAGCGAACCCATAGAGGCCCGTCGCGGCTTGGCAAAAAGCGTGAGCATGATGCGGGACCTGCCCGGCTTGTGGCCCGTCGTCGTCGTGAGCGCCATGTGAGCGAGGAAATGCACGCTCAAGTGGTTGGTGATCTGCATGATGCCATCGACTAGGGCATCGGCGGGCGACTCGAACAGCAGCATGTGGTGGAGCAAGACGTTTTGGACAATACTCTCGTAGCCTACACCAGCTTAAAGAACGCGGAAGGCTTGGGAACAGTACTGGAGTTGCCGAGGAACGCCGTCGACTGCATCAGCGCCGACAGCGTCGGGAGCAGGATGGCGAAGGGGATGCCCACGGACAGGACAAAATGGAAAATGGCATCGAGGAAGTGCGTGAGGTAGTTCTTCACGAAAGCGTTTCTTGAGAGGAACAGCACCGGCGTCACGATGCAGTTGAGACCCACAAGCACCGTGTACACGAAACTTGTGGTTGGACTTGTCGGCGCCTGTCTCATGGAAAAGTGATATATCAGTCCGACGTTCACGTATATACACTTTCGTACGTGGGCTATAGTGTTGGCCGTGAGCGAGAGCGCGACGACGATCAAGAAGTGTCGGGTGATGTGAAATGCGTCGTACTTTTTGCGCAGTCGTACAAGTTTAGTGCGAACGGCGGCGGGAAACGTTACAACGGTGATAAACACGTCGACAACTGCATACCGATAGAAGGTGACGATGGATAAACCGACTTACCACGTCGGTAGCAACGCCCCACGCGACTGCGACGCCATACTTGCTTGACGTCCTAGGCGACACTGAGATGGAATAGAGCCTGGGGAGGCTACAGCTCGAAGGGCTTGGATTTTGGAGTGCGGGCGACACACCGTCGTGAGTTCGTGAAAATGCACAAGAGATAGAAGAAGTAGAAAGACTCCCGAGAACCATCGGGAAGCCCCACCAACGTCCGCAGGCATGCTCAAGAAGAGCAGCGACCAGAGTAGCAGGTAGAGTCCTACAAGTCAAATGGCTATGGTCACGTCATCCCGTCCAGTTTACCCGAACAGACGTTGATGACGATGAGCACGAAAAGCACGAGTCCTTTCGTCATGGAAAGGACCTCGCGAAGCTGCTCCTCGTCTACGTTGTCGAGGTATACGGCGGTCCAGAGAGCGTTGGTGCTGGACTGGTGCATGAACTGCGACATTCGCGCCTCCACGATCCGTCGCTGTGCTTGCAGCAGCATCGTCGCACGGGTTGCAAGCCCGTGGCCGCTCATCGTCGCCGAAGTCCGCACCTCGTCCTTCTTCATCTTCCGCTGACGAAACTACTTTTAGCTCAAATGCGTTACGCAATCGATGGGCCTTTCTTCTGTGCCAATCGTCAACGCCACTCGACCCCCAATCCAACTTGCCCACACGTACCGTCGCTGCGGCCATGGTAAACGAGGTGCTTTCAGCAACAGCATCATGCACGCCAATGGCATCTTTAGTTTAGCCGGGAGGTTGCGTGCCTTGTTGATGCGGTTCGGAAAAGATTGATTGAAATATTGAACAATACCAGGAGGGTCGAAGGGTCGAAGCATCTAAGCTTCACCACCGTTCCGAGCTCTTGCCGCTATCTTCATTGCAGCGAGAGCAAGACGGCCTCGGCCGCCCCCTCTCGCACCGCTTGGCTTCCCTAAATGCACAGTGTTTGCGCTCGATTTCGCTTCGCATCGAATTAGTTGTCGACCGTGTAACCGGAACAGTGGCTGGCTAGAGGCTGAAAATAGGTCGCCGTCACAATGGCCGTCGAGGTGTCGCCGATGCGGCACGGAGGCGCGTTGCCCAACGAAGTCCCCGACTCGGACAGAGTGCCTGCCAAGGTGCCCCCGATGGACCACCGGCGGAGCTCTACCAAGCAGCGTATTTCGATGTTGATTCACAGCCACTACTCCAACCTGCGCATGCGTCACTCGCTCTCAGCGCCCTGGGTGCCTCCCTTTCATTACCGCTCAGCGTGGCTCATTGCGCGTAGGTGCGCATGCCGATCCTGTCGCTGCTTGTCGCAATGAACGCCGTCTCAATGCTCTACTTGTGCATATGGGGCACCTTTTTCCTCTTTGGCGAACCGCTTCGCCGGGCGCTCATCCAAGAGGTCGCACCTGTGCTCACCGGCATTCTCTACTACGCCATGGCGCTTCTGCATGTCGCCGATATCCGTACGTACCGCCCTCGTGCTCCGCCGTTGACACCATCGTCTGCAGGCAAAATTCTCTTCAAACCCACCGTCGTGGACTTAACGGGGGAACCATCGCGCGTGCGCATGATGGCGTCGTCGTGCCTGCAATTCGCCCACACCGTCCGGCACCGGGTACGTCTCGCTGCTGCGTGCTCGGACCCACGGCTGTTATCAGCGCCTACGAGCTTGGCTCATCTTTGCCACGACCAACGAGGCCGGACGCGTGCTCCAGCACGTCTTCATGGTGGTGATTCTAACGGTCCACGCCAAGCACGTGAGCGAATCGGTCGTCGACGGCCCGTTTGCTTTTACCTACTCAGTCGTTGTCGCGCTCTACTGTGTGCTGACGCCCGGGTGTCTGAGCTCTGCACGGCCGTTCGTGAAACGGTAGGTCGGTGGTGCACCGAGCCGAAGGCGACCGCAGTACGTAGTTACCTCACGCTACTCGTCGACACAGCGTTCCACTTCATCCTGAGCACGGGGCTGTCGTTCGTGATCTTCGCGCCGCAGGTCGGCGAGTACTTTGCGCTGGCGCCGCCGGTGTGGGCCAACGACCTCGCCCGACTTGTGACTCAGGTACCTGTGGACCGCAACCTCGTGTCGACGTCCGTGGCATCGCTGCTCTTCTCGCTGCTCATCTTTCTGCTCAACCACCTGACGCTGCACTACCTCACGGCCCTTGCATTGTCGGCGACCGCGCTGCCGCTGCAAACCGAGTCGGGGGGCTCTGTGGCGCTGCCAACGATGGCCGTATCCCAGCGGGCGACCGTGAGCAACGCGCGCCTCACGCCCAACTTCAAGATCCGCGACGACCTTGCAGCGCCCCACGCCACCCACGTTGAGTCGCTACAGCACATGGCAAAGATCACGGAGCAGAACAGCATGAAAAACTCGCAGGCAACCACCATGTCGTCGCCCAATCTCGGCCGGCGCCACCACGCCGCCGTGTCCGTCGCCGCGCCCGCGATCGTAGGGCGCACGTCCACAGCCAGCCGCCTGGCCATGCTCCAGTCCGGGCTCGTTAAGCGCCTCTCCACCAAGAGCTTCATGTCCTTCCGCGAGAGGCGCCGCCGCCATCTCGAGCTGTTTTTCGTCGCCAACGCGCTTTGGGCCGCCGTCATCCTCGGCGCTGCCTTTGCCAGCCTCACGCCCACAGCCTGTGCCCCAGGGTGCCTCGCGAGCACATCGCCATGGTTCCAGCCCGGTTCGTGCTATTGCCAGCACTTCCAGCTGCACTGCGGCCAGCTCAACCTCACCACGGACGCCCAGGCACCGCCGCTAGCGCTGGCGCCTCTCATCGGCTCGCGTAGGTTGCGACCGTCGTGCGCTCGCTCAACCCGACGCTGCTTGTATTGCACATTGCTCACTGCGACCTGCCGAACGGGCTGCCCACGGCGGCCCTCGCCCACTTCACGCAGCTTTTGAGTCTGCGCATCGATTTTACGCAGATGACGTCGTGGCGCGACGACGGACAATTGCCGTCAACACTGCAAGTGCTGCAACTGCGCTACACGCGCCTGCAAGAGGTAGCCGCCGCCTGTGGCGGCGCTGGACCGCACCGTAGCTGCCGCCTGTGCTCGTCACGCCGCCACCAGCGCTCGTGTCGCTCAGCATCGATCACAGCGCCATCGCGGTGATCCCGGCCACGGTCGCATGGAGCAACCTCCTCGACGTATGTATCAATCGATGGCGAGGGCTCATGAGATGCAGTTGCGCATCACGCACGCGCGCCTGTCAGCGGTGCCCGACCTCTTGGCGCTATCGTCGCTAACGCACCTAAGCCTCGCGTTCAACGCGATCAAGAGTCTGCCGCCGGCGCTGCCACCCACGCTCGCCCAGCTCGACGTTGCCAACAACGCGGTCTCGGCCGTGCCAGCGGAGATCGTCGCGCTCATACAGCAGCGCTCGTTCCGGCTGGTGCTAGCGGCCAACCCGCTGGCGGTGCTAGACCTGTCGGTCGTCGCCAAAACCATCATCGACGGCAACGTTGACGTCGCCGACACGCCGCTGTGCGCGGTGCTATGTATGCGAGGCGTCGCGAGGCGAGGCAACTATTGCGATGGCGTAGGGCCGATGCTACCACCCGCGCTGCAGCAGCGACTGTGCTACGCCAGGTGCGCGCCTGAGTGCCCGCCATCCGCCATCGGCGACAGTCTGCCCGACACCGCGTGCAACACGGCTGCGTGCGGCCACGACGGCGGCGATTTCGTCGGACTCGAGTGAGTCGCGTACGAGTGCTCCCGAGTAGACGCGGAGCACCGATCTAGAGTATAACTTATAGAACCTGGTCCATGACCTTGTTGTTTGGGAGGCGAGTCGTCGTGTCGATGGAACCCTTGCAGAAAGTACATTGCAGTGGACTGCCGTTCCTTCTTCGGGCAGTTGTTCGAAAAACGGTTGCAGAACCATGGACGTCGACGACTTCGACGCCCTGGCGCTCGACGACACCCCGCCGACACAGGGCCTCGCGTCCTATGACCGCTTTGTCAAGTGGGTCCTGCTCTCGCCACCCGCTGCGCTGGGCGACTTCTCTGCGTGGCCAGCCGACCTCGACGCGCTCGACATCGAAGCAAAGGCCGACGAGCCGCAAGCGCCGAGCCTCACGGATACCAAGCTGCAGCTGGCGGTCGCGGAGGCCATCACAGAGGAGCTGCGCGACACGCTCTTCGAGCTCGAACGCGAGTGCGACGCCGTGGCCGAGACCGCGGCAACCCTCATCGACGACCAGCGCGACGCCCAAGGTTCGCGCGTGCCCGGGAACCTCTGCGAAACGGAGGCGTCGTAGCCCACATCACACGGCTGGAGACAACCATATTGCGCCAGCTGCAGGAGCGGGACGCCTCGATCGCCGATCAGTTTGCCCTCGAGCAAAAGATTTCGCAGCTTACGAGCGACGATGCGCCCAAGCTGCGCCGGGTACGCGCCTTCGGTGGTTTGCGATGCACGGGTGCCTAGGGCCCAGTGCTGTCGCTGGCGCTTCCATGGGCCGGGCTACGATCGAGCGACCCACGACATAGCGTCAAGAAGGAGATTGAACATTACGAGAAATTGCTCGTCGTTTCCGAGCACCTCGCCGGCGATTCATGCGACGCATAGGCGCATGCAAAGCTATCGCTTGCGGAAGCCAAAGCGGACCTCGACCTGGAAAAGTTCAGCACCCGGTTGATAGGCCTCCGGTGGCCGGTCGAGTGCTGATGGCAGGTCACAGGTCTCTCGAGAAGCAGTGCGCGCGGCTGCAGACCGAACTCATCGCCGCCAGCACCGCCGAAGACGAACTGCGCCGCCAGCTGGACGCGGCCAATGCCAGCCACCAAGGTACCAGCCGATCGGGTGCACATTGCCGACGCCACCCCTGTAGCTCTCCTCACCAAACTCTCGCTCGTGCCCCAGTTTGCCGCCAAGCTGTACAAAGCCAAGCTCCGGCGGCCGGCCACCGAGGGAACTAGCTAACGGTCACCTTCCGGCCGGAACTCTGGTCGGCGCAAGAACGCCGTCGACCAGCTTCCGACGCTGACCCGATTCCTGGCGATGGCCCGGAAATCTTATTCCAATCTATTTCTGCCGCAGTCCCTCGGTTTAGCGACAGGGGTCACAGGTTGCAGGGGGTCCTTGCGGAAAATCCCTCCAGACACGGACGTTGGAGACGATCGTGAGAAAACACAAATAGCAGCTGGTAGAAAATGGATCCATTTTGAGGCTCGACCAAAGTCACATGAGCGTTGTCATGGACACATCGACGGTGCTGCCGCGCACGGAGCGCCGGTCCAGCATCGGCGCCGAGCTCCACGTGCACGTTCGCCGAGTGCAGCTGGCGGGTGGGCGGAAAGTCTTCACGGGTCTCCTTCAGCAGCATGGGCTGCGATGCAAATGCTACATTGTTGCCCCGGGGCGGCCAGCGACAGCCGCTGCCATGACTGAGCCGTCGCTGCAAGACCCATCGAGCTTGCACTGGGAAGGTCATCGCGGTCTCGTAATCCTCCAGTTGCCGCGCCTTCCCCACCGCGTGACCCTGCATGTTGAAGTGTTCTGCGGGAGCCTCATCCTGGCCTCGACCTCTGTTTTCCTGGACGACGTCTCGAAAGCCGTACGCCCACTGACCTGCAACCCCACGCTGCAGGCTTAATTGACCTAGATGGACGTCCCCGCAACGTGGTACGCGCTTTCCCCGGACGGCCGCGTCGAACTCGGTCTCACGACGGCCTGGCTGTCGGCGCACGGCATTAACAACGAGGCACCGCAGTCCGTGGTCAAGGCGGCACCGGAAGCGTTCCAAGACGTCAAGGATGCAAAGAACGATGAGGACGACGACCAGCGCGACGACGACGGCGCGCCGTCGCCCGAAAAGTGCGTGCGCGAGGACGACTTCAACAACGATGGCCGCGAGCTGCCCGACGACTCGCTACGCTCTGGCTTCGACCACCATGTGCCCAGGGACACCCCCGTTGAACTTGTGTCGCCGTCGCAGCAACAGGAGCAGGAGGCGTGGCACATCTTCCGTTTTGGCATCGCGGCCGAACCCCCTCACCCGTCGGGGATCGAAGCAGCCAAGAAGGTGGTCCTGTACGATCCCTGCACCTTGCGGCCGCCAACGCTCGCTGACGACCGGCGGCGGTTGCTGCCCTGCCGCCAGCCGCCACTGCCCGCGCCCTCTCGGTAAGCGCCAGTTTGTTGCCGCCGCTCACAGCCTTGTGTAGGGACGTGGTCGCCGCAACCCGTCGGCAGCGCGTGCGTTCGTACTACGGGCGCAGCGATCTCCTCGCCAAGCCCTCGGCCCGCAGTCCCCCGCCACCGATCATCCTCCGGGAGCAGCCTCCACCGATCGGCGTTCACGAGTCGCGGCCAGCGCAGCGGCTGCAAGTGGGGCGGGCCGTCGCCGTGGGCAATGTGCCAGGTACGCCCCGAGGCAATGGAGGCGCTGACGCAGCGGCCACAGGGGTCGTGCGTTTCATCGGCGCGACGCAGTTCGCCGCCGGGCTCTGGGTCGGCGTGGAGCTTCGCCTGCCCGTGGGCAAGAACAACGGCAGCGTCAACGGCACCGCGTACTTCAAGTGCGCCGCGCAGCACGGACTCTTCATCCGCGCGAGTCACCTCGGCGCCACCGTGAGCCTCGACCCCGCCGGTTCCTAGCCGCTGCTAACACGCATGCGTCGGTTGATGTCTGTGCGCTGGTGTCTGAGTCGGTGACCTGGTGGCGGTGGGGACAAGACCGGATGCACAGGAAAGGGTTTGATGCATCGGGTTAAGGCGCAGCTGCAAGGCGATCGAGGACGGCGTCGATCGTCGGGCGTGCGGACGGATCGAAGAGCATGCACTCCTTGGCGAGCGCGACGTACCAGTCGGGGCAGTCGACCGAGAACTCGCGGGGGACGGCGTCGAAGGTGCCCGACGTGATCCACTCCATGAGATGGTGGAACTCGATCTTCTTGTCGGTGTGCGTCGAGTAGATCTCGGCCATGAGGTCCACAGTCCACATGAGGCATCCGAGCGCGAAGACGTCGGCGGGCGGATCGGAGGACGTGTCGTCGAGGACAACCTCGGGGGCCACATACAGGCATGACATGACGTCGAGCTGCACAGCAGAGATTTCGAGTTGCGAGTCGGCTTGTTCGTTCGAGCAGAGGCCCGTGATCTTCGTTGGCTTGGCCGAGTCTAGTAGGACATGCGACGGCAGCAGGTTGCCGTGGGTCAAGTCATTGGCATGCAGGAAGCTAATGGCTGCCGCAATGTCGCAGACGATACCCACCTTGCGCTCCCACGAGAAACTCGTCGCGTCGCCGTTCAAATGACTTTCAAGGGACCCCTCGTTCATGTACTCGAAGATCATGACTGGGACTTCCTCCATCGAAGGGACCGCATCATAGAGCTTGACAATATTCGCGTGCTGTAGCCTACATACACGCGACTGAGCTCACGGAGCACCGCGAGCCACACGACGTACTGCTGATGCAACGCGATTTCCTTGTCGAAGAGGAGGCGCACGTTGCTGGAAGCGTACTTGGGGAGCGTCTTGAGGTAAACCTTAAGATCTCCCGGCCCCGTCTCGTAGAAGAGGCCCCGCGTCATCGGCGTCGAGCTCGGCGTCAAGTTGGGGAAGGTCATCGAGGTGGTAGGTGACACAACTGAATCTTATCCCCTCCGCCATTTTTGCCACCTGGCAATCGAGCATTTCTTAACTGTTATAAAGTCTTATTAACATAAAATATAAAGTACTTTTTAACAACGAAGTACTTTTTAACATCAAAATGCAATACTAAAAGGGGCCCGCCCAATATATATTGTGTAAGGTCCGGATACGTTACCGTTGCCTCGCATCATCAGCACATTTCGCCAGGACGATGGTGACGTACTGCGCCCGGTGCAGCCACCGGATCAGCGTCTTCGCCAAGAAGCGCAAGTGCACCAGCTGCCAGCGAAGGATCTGCAAGGAGTGCCACGCGAAGGACTCCCACCGCGTGCCAACCCTGGCGCGCGCGGCCACGTCGCCGCAACTGTCAGCATCGTCATACCTGCGGCCGCCGTCGCCGTTCCGTGACTCAACCGAGAGCCGCGGCTCGGAGCCGAACGAGCTCACGCGCATTGGGTCGCTCTCGAACGTCAACGCCCTTCCTTGCTCCTTTGGCTGTAGGGATGATTCTCTGGATGCGCCCGCCGACGTCCCGCCCCCCCTCCTGGAAGCCGACCCCACCGACGCTCCGGAGGAAGCTGCGCCGGCGCCAAGCGAAACGGACGAAGAAGCTGTGGTCGTCGACGACGACGAGCTCGTGCAGGAGTCGCGGCTGCCCCGCGTGCACCTCACTCTCGCCACGGACACGGTGCATGGCTTCGTCGTGTCTGTCTGGCTGTGCATGCTCTGGGCGATCGTCTCGGGCAGCCTCGTGCACCGCTCGTATATCCCGGGCGTCGGCGCGTCGGCACTGCTCCTCCTGAGCATCGCGCATTGCCGTTCGAGCGCACTAGCATTCCATCCCCACTCCAAGAAGGCGCTGTAGGCCACCAGGTAGTTATCTCAACAACGCGACTCCAGTTTCTCCATGAGCCATCGAACCGCGTCATGTGCATGCAGCCATCGACCTACTTCTTGAGGTTGGCCTCGTACAGCTTCTTCTGCTTAGCCCAGTCCTTCTGGAGCTTCTTCATGGCACTCTTCGTGATCGTCGTGCCGGCCGCGTCGTGGGTCGGGATGCCTTCGGCGTCCCAGGCCGAGTAGGCCGCCGTCTTGAACATGTCTTGCGGCTTGAGCGACATCTTGGCCTGCTTCTCGGCGAGCTGGCGCATCTGCTCCTCCTTGCGCGACACCGTGGGCGCCGTTGCGTCCTTGAGTGCCACGATCTACGCCCGCCTGCTTCTCCGTTCGACGTCGTCGTAGGTACCTGGTTGAACACCTTGCGCTCGGCCGTCGAGTCTTGGTCGACGACAAAGTACCCGATGCGCTCAAACTGCAACGCGTCCAGCGGCTGCGCAGAGGCCGCCGACGCAGCGACGAGCGCCGACGAATAGACCTTCTCGCTGCCCTTGCTGTCGATGAGCGCTTCCCAGTCATCGACGGCGCCGAGTTCCTAGCAGCGGCGTCGGGCTCGAGGCACGTGAGAGATGACGTACCGGCACCGTGAAGAGGTGCGAATAGACGCGGACCTCGCACGGCGTGGCCGTCGACGGCACCCAAGTCATCGTGCCCTTGGGGCTCAGGCCCTTCTCGTTGGTCCAGTCGACCGTGCCCGTCACCTTAGTAACTTTGCCCTGTGCGCAGCGTCAGTCCCTGCCGTGGCTCGCACTCCCACCGTCGCGTCCGTTGCCACCGACGTGCACGTGAACACGGCCGCGTACTTGAGGCGCACGCTCTTGAGCGGCGCGACGCCAAAGAAGTCGGCGGCGTCCGTTGCGCGCACATCCGACCTAGGAGGACGTCACGAGGCCAGCAGAGGGCCGCACACGCACCGATCGAGGTAGAACGTGTTGGGCAGGTGCATTGTGTGCGCTTCCGTGCGGCTCTTGTCCTGCGGAAACAGCGGCACAGAGCACGCGAGGGGCGTCGGCAGCGGGTTCTCGATCTCGAC